>JAEVFF010000104.1:94406-248998 GCA_018901945.1 Pugionium dolabratum | reverse complement strand
AAATTCGATCACATAAAAACATAACTTAAATAACCCAAAAATAAGTAGATTAACAATCTTCTTAATTATGATCACCACCCTTTTAGCTAATTAACAAATCTCAAACATTAAACACTAAATAATATTACCCTCATAAAAAGACTTGGAATAGTATTGATCTATTTCGGAGACACTTCTGTTGATCAAATTCACCAGCAAGCCATGTTTCATGTACATTGTAAGAGCCAACTTTGGTTCCACTTTGTGACCCTCCACCACCTTCACCTTGTACCGGTAAACTATTGCAGCCGCCGTAGATTTCATTTGATAATAGGCAAAATCTTTGCCTAGACAAAGACGAGGACCGCCGTTGAAGGCCGTGAATTTGTAGGCTGACTCACTCATGAACCGTCCGTCTCTTAGCCATCTCTCTGGCCTAAACTCACGACAGTCTTTTCCCCAAATAGCTTCCATACGACCCATTGCGTAAATCGCATATATAACCTTTTCTCCTTTCTTCAATATTGTTCCATCCGGAAAGACATCGTCTTCTTGGACCTGACATAATAAATTCCAGCAGCCTCAGGATACATATTTAATATGAAGGAGTTGGTGGGTTAGGTTTCATGGGGAAACAGCAAAAACATTTCATTCTTGTGTGTTACCAAGAAGTCAAACAGCTGGTTAATTTATTTCTTCTTTGAATAAATAATCTTTTACCTCTCTCTGGTTGCTAATTAGGTAACCTATAAAAAACATAACAAAACTGGTTGTTTTGTTTTGTCATCCGAATGGGTTTGTTAGTTTATACCGGTCAAATACTATCAAGGGTTTATCCTCTTTATCTAATTATCTTCGACAGTCTAAAAAGGAACTATAATGAGCAATTAGATGCGTCCAAATTTTGAAATTTTAACCAAACTGGCTTTCTTGGAAAGCAGAAAATAGACCATATTTGGTTAAAACTTACCTCTTTGTGATCAACAGGAACTGAAGGATACAATCTGAGAGCTTCAGACAAAGCAGCTTGTAGATAATCCATCTTCTTGATCTCTTCTGGTCCGAACACAGGCTCATAATCACTCCTCTCTGCATTTCCCTGATAATCTCTCTGCCTCAAGATCTTACATATCTCCACCATGATCTTCTCTTCCACCTCTGGATTCTTCTCTAGCAGCCAGAAGAACCAGCTCAGAGCCACTGAAGAAGTATCTCTCCCAGCAAGTATGAAGTTTACACAGATATCTCGAAGAAACTTGTCCGAAAATCTCTCTCCTTTCTCATCTCTCAGACCCATAAACACCGTTAACAGATCCGATCTCTTTGTGGTTTCACCCTCAAGGGATAGTTCTTTCTTCCTTGTCCTGATAACTTCCTCAGCGAAATTATCCACACCCTTTATTGATTCCTTTAGAATCTTCTCTGTACCAAAATTAAAATACTTCATGAGCTTCCACACGCAAGTAGGCATGACGAATCTCAAAACCGCAGCTTCTGTCGCGTCCTCAAAGGCTTTGGCAAAGGGTATTACAGGTTGATCAGGACCGAGACATCCTGGATCGACTCCAAAAGCAATCATACATACGTTATCAAACGTGAGCCTCAACAGAACGTCTTGTAGATCAATAGGAGACGAACTCTTAACTGAAGTTTCAAGAACCGGCAAGAGCCTCTTGTGCACGAGTTCATACAACGACTGAGTAGTTAATTGTCTGAATTTGGCTGAATGAAACTCGATGCTGGCTGTTTTCCTCTGCCTCTGCCAAGTTTCATCATCCGCATTGAATATTCCGTCCCCTAGGAGATCCCGGAGGTTTTCTCGGAAATAAGAACCTTTAGGGAAGACAGAGAAACGGTTCTTGAGGAGATGCTCAACGTTTCTTGGGTCGCAAGTAATAGTACTGTGGAGGCTGCTAAGCCAGGGACCTCTGAAACGGAAAGTCCCGTTCTGAAGACAGAGGACATCAGATAGCCACTCGTATATGTTCCCTCTGAGACCAAAAGCTAGAGAAGGAAGCATCCCAAGAAACGGCCACACGGGGAGACCATGGTGTTTCTTCTGACGCAAAGAATGTATCGCCACAAATGCAATAAATGCAATAAGGAGCTCAAGAACTTGAACATCTCTCAAGAGAAACAGCCTCCGTGAAACCAGAAGCTCGCGGGAAGAAGACGAAGAAGAAAAGAAAACTTCATTGAAGGTGAGATTGTAAGAAGAATTAGTATTCATTGTAGCAAAGACAAGAGAGTGCGAATGACAGAAATGAAGAATCGAAAGAGGAATCAAGAGAGATTAATAACAAAGGAGGT
This sequence comes from Pugionium dolabratum, assembly GCA_018901945.1. Classification (NCBI taxonomy): domain Eukaryota; kingdom Viridiplantae; phylum Streptophyta; class Magnoliopsida; order Brassicales; family Brassicaceae; genus Pugionium; species Pugionium dolabratum. The sequence goes on along the minus strand of JAEVFF010000104.1, from coordinate 246,709 downwards.
CGCTATAGTTAGCTAGTGGGTGAAGAATATTGCATGAATTTCTTGTGGGTGACAAAAACTTTGGCTCTCATGAGAAATTGGTTCTGATTTGGTGAGCAGAAAAATGTTGTGTCTTTATAGTCCTGTGGCTCTGGATTCCCCTGCGTCTATTACTTTTCTTACACTTTAAGTTGGGCTCTTTTGGGTTCTTTTTTCGGCTCTGTTTTTGGGAATATCAAAGGTCGAATCTTTTTAGGAGGGTTTAAATAGAAAATTAGGGTTTTGTGTGTTGAATTAGTTTGGGAAACGATCAGATGAGAGGTGGGTGGCGATGGGTAACCTAAGTTAATACTCCAATTATACTATATATTTAGCTCTTTGCTTCCACGATTGTTTTATTTTCTTGAAGAGGAAATTAATGAATTATATATTCCCAACAAACAAAATTAAATGAGGTGGACATCATCTATACAAAATGATAATTCTTCATTGGGCCATCTTATCACTATATTGATTTTTGAGATAAATGGGATAATTAGATAGATTACCAAATTTTGAGGTGTATTTGGGTGGTTTGAATGGGAAGGTCTATTTGCATAATAATCAAAAGTTTGTTCAAATTATTTATTTATTTAGCCCACAACCGACAACATCCCCATCTATACAATGCCTAGTTAATCTTGTATATCAATAATAAAAAGAGAAATACCCTAAATTAGCACTAAACCAACTTTTTATGACAATTATAGCACTCCAAACAAAAAATCTCCCATTTAGCATTTTTACAAATGAGAAAAGTCTATTTTCTCCTTGATTAAAATTAGAACTAACGTTAAGTGTTTCTCTTCTTCAACCTCTCCGACGCCAAAATCGTAGACTGGAAATTCGCTGGTCGTCGTCTCCAACTCCGGCGACGACATCGTCGTCATCTCCATCTCTCGCACGCGATTCAGCACATCTTCAACATTTCAAGCGACGAAATCGACAAGAAATACGCTCGCATTCGTCTCCAACTCCGTCACCATCTCCGGCACGCGATTCCACATTTCGTCTCCATCTCCGGCATGCTATTCAGTAGAGGTAGAGATTCTGCACGCGATTTAGCAGAGGGAAAGATTCAGTATGTGTGCAATATTTTCCAGATACTTTTTCCAACTCTTCTCCGTCGAAAAGCACCACCTTCTGTTACTAGCTCTGTAATAAGATCAAATAACTTTACTGCATCACATGTTGGATAATAGTAATGATTCATCTCATTAATGCTATTGTAGCAAGATATTTCTTAGGTATGTAAAACTAGGCATTTTGATTGTAATCTCTTTTTGAGAAAGAATAGTTCATATTCTTATAACTAGATCTCTGGCTTTTTTGGTTCTTACATAGGTTGGTTTTGTTGTATTTTCTGGTTTGAATGTTACAAAATAGTTTTACATGAGGGAAATGTATACAATTTTAGTAAATAGTTTAGAAATGATGTTCTTGTTATCATGAGCATTATATCTGCCTCCAACTTCCATTTGAAATGTATACTCATCTTTACGAAATTATCATATCTGATATAGTTAAGTGAGAGATTACTCTTTTTTTACAAGCTTTACGAGTCCCATGTGCTAGCAATTTTGTTAAAAGCATGACAATTTTTCTATGATGGTTTCAGGTTTTTATTGACAGCTATCTATCTTCTAATCATTCAGTTTGTCACTCGATTGGGAGGCAAAGTATTTGTCAAGCTGATAAATCGAGAAATCAACGAAAGTGTGGAATATCAAACTAAGAGTTTGATTTACAAAGTAAGGGGCAACATTGTTTACAGATTTCTAATCAATTACTCAATAATCATTGCTATGGAAAATCTTGTTATTGTAGTTATTTGAGCTCTATTTTATGCATATATACATTGGAATCTTCTACCACGTTCTTTTACACCGAAACTTCATTAAATTCTAGGAATACTTTATGCAAATTTATGTAGTATCTCTTATGTTTTAGGAATTCCTTCTTAAATTATTTTATTTAGGAAGAACTTCCTTAATATTAAGAACTCTTTACTGAAACTAGGAATGTAGTCATATTTTATGTAAAATTTAGGAAAACTTTATGCAAATTTTGGAAGTATCTCTTATGTTTTAGGAATTTCTTCCTAAAACGTAAAATTGCAGAGGGTTATTTATGCTTCTAATCTATAGTATATGATCGTGTATTCTACTATATAGTTTATAATGCCCAAATGTCTTCTAATATCATGTAAAGACTAGTGTTTTGTTGTTCATTAACATTGACATTTAAAAAATCAGTGCAAACTTTCAAATCAATAGTGATGTTTTTTTAATTGAACTGAAAAGTTACATCTACCAAAATTATATCACATTTCTTAGTTCTAGTTGAAATGATGACCTAATAGTGTAACAGATAATGCAAGAAAGAAGAGCTTATGAGTAACAATTGCAAGATAAAGAAACACAATATATACCACATCAAGTGAAATATAAGACTACTAAACTTAGGAATCTAGATTACAAGAGTTTAAAGAAACTCAAATTTCAAAAAAAAGAGTTAATCATCAGAAAAATATATTGTCACACTCAGATTCAAGAATTTACATTGAAAACAAAAACTTCAGAAGTAGTTTTCAAACAATGTGCTCTCTTGGTCACTTTCAGATAACTGTTTGTCTCTTTACTTCTTTTTTTCTCAGCTGAATCTCGCAAACTGCAGAACAATAGTGATATTGAATCTAACGAAGATGGTGGCAAGCGATCGGCCGTTCTAATTGCCGGAGAGGATGTTTTTAAGGGAGTTCCCACAAGATTCTTGGTTTTTAGCACATCAAACATGTGATCCAATATTTTACAGTAAATTGCATATAATTTTGTGCATAAATTCATTGAAAAAAAGAAGTGGAACAAAAGGAAAAAAAGATAATCATGTGGTATGATTTATGCAATCATAAGTTGAAAACAAATAATAAACTCACCGAAAGCAAAAGTGACATAACAACACAAAGAACAAAGAACAAATCAGAACTCTATTTGATAATATTCCCAAACATATTCAAATCAGAACAAATCATCACTTGACATATACGATTAGTGCTTCTTAAACAGATTATAAACAGATCAAAAATAAAAGAAATTAACATAAACTCAACAACAAAGATTCATACGAACCATCATCTCATTACGTATAATTTTTAACTTTGATGCAGTAGAATATAATTTTTAATTTTTAACTTTGGACAAAAACTCAATTCTGGTGAGTTGGAATGCAATGTAGATTCCTATTTCTTTAATTTCTGTGTACTTTAGTTTTACTTCTTCTATCTCTCAAGAACAAACACGTTCTTGCGAATGTAAACGAAATACTTACTAACAGAAACCCAAATTATAGAAGGAAAAAACTAAGCATGTTCCACCTGATTTTCAAAATCGAAAAACAAGCACTCCAAATGAAACCTAAACGGAATCCTAATTTTTGGTAGATTCAACGCGGCAAAATCTAAGTGAGGGGTGAGAGAGATGAAGACGACGTACCAAGGTGAAGACGACGAAGACATGAGTGTGAGATCGAAAGAGATCAACAAGAGTGTGAGAGTCGACGAAGAACGAGATTTTGGCGGTGGAGGGATAGGTATCGCGTGAGAGATTCCGGCATTGGGTGAGACGACGAAGAAAGAGGCTTTGGTGGGTGAGAGATTGGTATCACGTGAGAGAAAGGGGAATTAATTTTAGAGTAATACCCTAAAATAGCACCTTTTAAAGTTTTTCTTCCAAATCTAGCATCATAAAATTAAATTCTTAAAAATAGCACAAATACTTATGTAAAAATACTTATTTATTTTAAATAAATTATACATAAACTTAAAGTATTGTATTTGGATTCATTATTTTCAATTTAGGGTTTAATTTTTTTCTATTAAAATATAGTTTTAATGCATTTTAATCTTAAATTTATGCTATTAATGGAAATTTAAACTAATGATGCTATTTTTGGAACAAAAACTTAGAAAGATGCTATTTTAGACATTTGCCCTTAATTTTAAATCATGTTATTTTTGTCTTTTTCTAATTACAAAATGCTAATTTAGTCACTAAAACTTTATTTAGTGCTAAATTAGTCAATTGCCCTAATAAAAACTAGATTTATATCCACGTCATGCGTGGAAAAAAATATTTATAAATTATATTTTATTAGTAAATATAAATTAAATATTTATATAATTTTAAATTTTATTTAAAATTATTTTTAACGTTAATTTTTGTATATATAAATTAAGAAAAGAAAAATAATTATTTTTTACGAATTTAATAGTTTTTTATTAGTTTACTAAAATATATTAATTTTCTAACCAAATTAATAATAATAGTATAATTGTAATTATTCTAATAAGTTAAACTCATTTATATATTTATTTAAAATTTATTATAGTGATTACACGTCATCATGGTATTTCTGTTAATAACATGTTCAAGTAATGTTATTTTCTTAAAATATTTCTTAAATAATATATTAGATATTAATGTAGTAATTTAAATCTATTTATATTTATTTGAAATTATTTATAAATTAACGTATAAAAATTAAAAAAATAAAAAAATTATTGTTTTTGCAAATGTAATAGTATTTTTGGCATGTATTATAATATTAGTGGCATGTATTTATTCTAGTATCAGTGACATGTATTTTCTAACCAAATTAATATCAATAACATGTATTCTCTAACCAAATTAATATCAGTGGCATGTATTATAATTATTCTAGTAACTTAAACCCTTTTATATATTGAAACTGAAACTCGCCGTGGTGTTGACACGTCAGCATGATATTTTTGTTATTAACACGTCATGATAAGATTATTTTGTTAAAAAGTTTCTCAAATAATATATTAGGAATACCACGTTAATAAGAGAAATTCTTTAAAATATAATAATGATTCTAGAAATATTGTTTTTTTCTGAAATTAACATAAATTATTGTATAAATATTTATTTATTTTAATAAATTACAAATAGAATTAATTTATAGTTTAGAGTTTTTTTATTATAAATTTTTAAATGTTAAATTTATGGAATTTTTTTGAAAAAAAATAGTAACGATATATTCGGTTAAGGAATTTTAAATTTTGGTAATTTTAAAATTTTCCTTACTTATTACTAAAGAAGTGTGTGGTTATACATAATTTATATGTCAACATACAAAAACAATGTGTATTAACATATGCGGCGGGTATTAATTTTATACACCTAATATTGTGTCCGATTCAAATTCGAATCTAGTCATTAATTTTAGTTTCTCACCATTGAGAATATTCCATTGTGTGTAACATGTAATTAGCATAAATAACAATGTATTTTAACAACTATTACTGCATGTTTTTAAAATTGACCGTTTCCCCCACAATTTGACCAATATATTTTGTCAACGCATAATTTGGTCATCTACCTTCTCTTTTATTTTTCAAATCTCAATAACTCATTATATTATAATCTAAAACAAAATCCACATATACATTAGCGATGTTCTTTTGTATGCTGCAGCGTTTTTGGCAGCGACATACAATCAGACGATACGGTTAAACGTTGCATTATATTATTCATTTTATTAACAAAGATTGTCGTCGCAAATTTTGTCGCAATTATTTGATCGCAAACGCTACCATTCGACAGTGATTACAATGTTTTATTGTAGATTAATGTGGTCAACCGTATCGTTTGACCACAAAAAGCTGCGATGGTGAAACGAATAACGTTTGACCGTATGACGCAACTGTAATTTCATGCGGCTACGAAACGAACAACTTTATTATCTGAACGAGAGAAACATACAAACCTCTAAACCAGATCAATTAAAAAGTTGAAAAAATCTAAATTTGGGATTACAAAGTCTAGAATATGGTGTTAGACCAATCTGGAATATGATCGTAAAAGTAATAACTTATAAAAATAATGATTATGGAGTATTAATTTACACATGCCAAAATAATTAAAAGAGGAGAAGGCCCAGCCCAAACATAAGACCCACCACTAGTCAACACAGAAGGTCCATCCCGAAAGTAAGACCCACCAACCGACGCAGGAGGCCCATCCAAAGCAGAAGAACCAGAAGCTTCATTAGGCGTCAAAACGATAAAGTTTCGGTTGGTATCTTCAATGACGATTTAGGAGAGAGAGAAAAAGTTAACCTTGGTCCCTCTCAAGTGCAAGAACAATTCCATTGTGCTTACAAATTTAGTGGATTATCAATTTTCTTTTTTTAAAATTGATAGCAATATGTATATATACCAACAGCCTATACCAACATATTTCTATCAACTTATCAAAAAAGGTCGATGTTCTTGTTTGTGAAAATAACATTGCTGTTTTCACTAATGACATCTCATAAACATATCTTAAATAGTTAGAATTTATGAATATTTATGCAAATATTTAATGGTGATTTTTTTACGTAGTTCATAAAATGATTAAAAAGCCACATTTTGTCACATTGCTCCGAATATATAGGATCAATCCTGAATGTATTTGTAATTACACTTTATGGGATTAATGTCGTGCAAGAAGGAAGTGGTTGCTAAAGAAGTCAAAATTAAAATAATAATTATTAATGCACTTTGAGGTTGAAGAATAATAGGAAGAGAAAAATCAGATAAAAGGGGAAGACGAATATAGAAAGGCCCTAGAAGTACTGTTTTCGGCCCAATACCAAGAATTGGGCCCAGACATGGGGTGGTAGTAGCACCGTGCTACCATGGTGATGCAGCCATCTTCACCAATGGAAGTTTTTTTTCTTTAATCCAAGCTCTTGCGATTCCTGATGTTCTTCAGCCCTTTCTAACCATCTTCTAACAGGAGAATCGTTTCTGAAAAAAAAAGAAAAAAGAAGAAATGGCGTCTCTTTTCAACAAATTTCAGCAGGTTAGTGAATCTTTCTTGCTTCTGTGTTTGACCCTGTTGAATTTTCTGAGCAAAATTTCCCTTCTCTAGTAAGAGTTCTGATACTGGGTACGAAGAAAGTTTGAGTTTTTGTTCGAATTCTTTCGATCTGTACAAACTCGTTTGCAGGTCCTCATACTATTTGCAGTCTATGGCATTGGAAGAAATAAGATTAGATCAGATGAAATTGGTTGAAGGTGGATCGTAAAGTTCTGTTTTCTGCTGTTAAATTCTTATCTGATCATTTACTCGCCCTGCGGATTCAGGGGATCATTTTTAGATCTTAGGGATTTGCAGGGTTTAGCAAGAGTTTAGGCAGTGCGGATTGAGATTTTGAATGTTCTTGTTGTTCCTTTGTATCCACAGCTCCTATAATTTGTTTCACTACTTTGCGTTTTCCAGGCTGTTGGGGTTCTTGCAAAGAGTACCACATTTGCTAAGAACCCAAGGCAACTGCAATTTGAAGCAGACGTTAACAAACTCTTTATGTACACAAGGTTGGTTGTTTGTCTCAGAAGAGAAAAGTCAAATCTCTTGTAAATTTTTGAACGTAGGATGTTTATTATCAGTGAGCTATTGCTTTCCATCACACTCAATAGTCCTTATTTTTGTTTATTTAACTTTAGCTGTTTTTTGTATGTTATTAATTCTTGTATGCGCTCATGAAGATGAATTGTGTTTAGCTATAATCGGTTGGGACGAGAAGCTGAAGAGACAGATGCGGAAGAGATCATTGAGATGGCTGGTAAAGCGTCTTTATCTGAGCAGCAGAAGCAAGTTCAAGAGAACATTCATTACCAAGTTGAAAACTTCTGCTCTATTATGGATGGAATCCTTCTTCCTGATGTTAGAAAGAATGAGTCTGGTTTACAATCCACAAGCCCTCCCCGTCGTCAAAGTGGTCTTACGTTTGCCATTGGGGGTAGTAAGGCTTTTCCAGCAGCAGATAAGCCCCGTAAGTGTTTTACCTCAAAACAGTCAATTTCTAAACTCTATGCTCTGCACTTTCTTTCATCTTAATTATGGTCCTCTTCAGCACAGTTGTTCCCGAGACAAAGCCTTTGAAACTCGCTGAAGTCTCAGAGAGATTAATGGATCAAATGGGCTACACCCTGGAAATCAAACCGTCTGTAATACCTCACAAAGACGCTGGTCAAGGTTGTTTCATCAAAGGTGAAGCAGACGTTGGAACCGTCTTAGCCTTTTACCCTGGGGTTATTTACTCTCCTGCTTTCTACAGGTACATTCCAGGGTACCCGAAGGTTGATTCACAGAACTCGTATCTAATCACAAGGTACGATGGTACTGTGATAGACGCTCAGTCTTGGGGTCTCGGTGGAGAATCTAGGGAAGTATGGAACGGTTCTTACAGACTTGCGGTCTTGCCAAACACCAAAACCACAGAAAACGGTTCAGACAGGTTGTGGAAAGTGCTAAGCAAGCCTCTCGAAGGTTCAGGTAAAGCAAAAGAGGTTCTTGAGAGGAGAAATCCATTGGCTTTTGGTCACTTAGCTAACCACCCAGCGAAAGAAATGACTCCAAACGTGATGATATGTCCCTATGACTTCCCACTGATGGAGAAAGATCTGCGGCCTTACATTCCAAATGTATCTTTTGGGGATTCTGGTGAAGTAAAGATGAAGAGATTTGGAAGCTTCTGGTTTAGGACAGGAAGTAATAACGGGTTAGCTGCTCCGGTTCTGAAGACACTGGTTTTGGTGGCTACGAGGGCGTTGTGTAACGAGGAACTACTGCTGAATTACAGACTGAGCAATTCTAAGAGACGACCGAATTGGTATACTCCGGTTAATGAAGAGGAGGATCGTAGAAGATGGAGCTAAACTTCTCCGGTGCCCTTATATGTTTCCTTCTGTCTCTAAACTTACTCCTCTGTTTTCTCTTTGGACTCGCTGAGTATTTGGGTGTTTTTAGTTAATTTCGTCAAACACCCTTTTATCTTTTATTTGTTTTCTGTTGTTACAATAAAAAGGAAATACATTTGCACAAAAAGTCTGCCATTTCGTTGATTATTATCGTTGAAGATTATCAAAATGTTGACCAGATTTGTCTCATTAAAAAGAGGTTTAAGTAGATTGATATATATATGTATATGTGTGTTTTTATGTCTCTTTATTTTAATTGATTTAGAAATCATGATTATTACGTTAGTAATCACCGGTCATCCATAAAATTAAAGAGACATTAAATATTGTTTTCAAACATAATTATTGTGTTTAAGCATCATGCATTTACTTTCATTACAGTTGTCTGAGTTATAAAACGCTAGAAAACAAAATTCATGTCCAAACAACAAATTCTATAATTTTGCCGTTCTACCTAACGAAACGGACCAAACGGTAATAGGCTTAATTGAAAGAAAAAGATACCTAATCGTTCAATTTTATTAATAATTCTTATTGTAAACACACAATTTCACATTCACATTGTAACATTAAATGCCTCGTGACTTGTTGATGTGTATATACACGTCTATGACGTATATAGTACAGAAACTGAATCTTTGTTACGCAATCAAAGTCGTAACATTCTGGTTTGTTATATCGTAGATACTTAATTACTTGCACATTCCACATATTATTATATAGTTTCTCTTCATATAATTATTACGTAGATCGGTCGTTGCTAAGTTTAAGGGTGAAGAACATGAGAGAGAGAGAGAGAGAGAGAGAGAGAGAGAGAGAGAGAGAGAGAGAGAGAGAGAGAGAAGTAACGATGTTTGGTCAAATCTCTCCACAAAACAATCTTGTGAATCGTCATTTTCTTCGCTCTCCTCTACTTTTAATTTGGATCCTTCTATTCCAATCCATTGACCAATCACTTCTCTATCGCTAATTTTGTCCCGTTTTTTAATTTTTGACCAATCGTAATATTTCATACAGAAACGATATAGCAACACAGCACAAGTTGTGTCTAAACGTATGATCTAGTAGAAACAAAATTAGAAAATTGCCCATACAAACGGAAACTCGTTTTTTTTAACAAACCGTTCTTTTTCTATAATAATATGAAAAACAAGAAAGAAAGGAAATTTCTTGTCTTTTTATTTTAAAAAGTTTGTATCACGAGGCCTAATAATCGTAGCTAAACACAAATGATAAAATTCCAAACGGACACGATATTAAAGACAGAGCACAAGTTGCGTATGTAGATAGAGTCCCTAGTGTAAACAAAAAGAGAACTGCCTGTAAATTGAAGGGAAAACTCAGTCTGTAACAAACCTTTCTATTTCTAAAACAGAAAAATTTGTAATTATTATTATTACTAATTTAAATAAATTTATCTTACTTTCAACATTTTGATTTTTCCCATGTGTCTTAGACTCTTATCTTATGAAAATGGTTACCACCCAGCGAGACTACAGAGTGTTCTTATCTGTCTTTATATCTCTCTCTCTTTCTCTCTCTCTTTCTCTCTCTCTTTTTCTCTCTCTTTATCTCTGTTTCTATCTCTCTCTGTTTCTCTCACTCACACCACATTATATAAACTTACACAGTCACTTCACAATTTCCACATCAAAATTTTAATTCGATTAAATAAAGGCGGAAAATGAGAATATCCCCTCATGCATTGTTCTCTGTTCTTGTCCTATTTCTTGTGTCCTCTCTTCTTGTCTCATCATTAGAAGCAAAGCTGTGCAGCGACGGTGACAACGACGGCGATACTGGTTGTTACCGGTCTAAGATTCTGGCTGCGCAAAGAGCTGATCGAGTAAGGGAGCTTCCGGGACAACCGCCGGTTAAATTCCGGCAATACGCCGGTTATGTGACAGTGAATGAGACGCATGGAAGAGCATTGTTCTATTGGTTCTTCGAAGCCACTCATAATCCAAACAAAAAGCCTCTTCTTCTTTGGCTCAATGGAGGTAAACTAACTCTCGTCCACTCATTTTTTTCTTCTACATTCATAAATTCTTCGTGTAAAACGCTCATAGTGAAAAAATAAAACAGTAAATATATTTAACTACGTGTATCATGCTTCTTGTGCATTTTACCTACTTGTTGATTTTGTAATAGATATTTCATCGTTGCACCATTTTGGATTCGAATTATGATTCTGAATTTAGAAAATTTCATGCATTTTTCTTTGTGGTAACGGATTTTCTGGATCACCCCAAATGTGATTTCATTGAAATTAAGTTAAGTTATACATTAGACTAATACAAAAAAACTTGAAGAAAACTATATATTAATTGGATTGTGTTGGATGAAGGGAATACATATATATATAGAGGTGTATTATATTTATATAATATGGCTTAATTAACTAAAAATTAATGTGGATTATAATGTTGATGATAAATAAATAGGAATGTATGTTGTCTTTTGTATGCATGGACACAAAAGGTAACTGGCAGAGAATATTAGGTGAAGCTTCCTAACTAATAGTAAGATGTGTTTCATTTGGCACGTTGTAAAAATTAATAAAACTAATGTGGTTAATTATCATCATCACTATCATGATGAGTTTTGGTTGTTTGTTAAACTTTTTTGGAAGCTTGCAATGATTCCACATGCCTGTTAGTTGTTGCCTGATATATATATATATATATATATATATATATGCTCTGTATTATCTTTTGGACTCATTTGCAATATATTCTAAAAATGGTTAAAGTTATATAGATATTATAACATCCCCCTTTATAAGATAAGAGGAAAAATAATATTTTACAAATATATAGTTGATACAATATCATATATATAATTTATGTCGACGTTATATATACGTCCATATAGTTAGGCTTTTATAGGTTCCCGTGGGCTCATGCGCCCTTTACTTTAATATCAAGGCACAGTAATTATTGACAGAAAAAAGTTACGCATCTATATATTATTATGAAGGGAAGTCAATTACATGAAAACTATACGGTCCATTTCATTATTATTCGAAACATTACATATGGTCCATGCACGTATGCACGCCCTAAAAGTTTCTCAACCTTTAATTTTCCTATTTGTGTGTTTGTTGATAAAAGCAATTTTATCATTATATGAAAGAAACCCCTTAAATAAAATGGACCCGAAACAATAATAGTGAATAGAAAGTAATATAAAGTTAAAGAGTAGGCCTAGAGCACCAACGTTTTGGTAGTTCGAAAAATACAAAATAATATATAGTAAAATACGGTTAATTAGTTAAAATTGAGATGGAATGGTAAAAATGTAAATAGGACCGGGATGTTCATCTGTTGGATTTGGAGCATCAGAAGAACTCGGACCCTTCTTTCCTCAGAACTCGACTCAGCCTAATCTCAAGCTAAATCCATATAGCTGGAATAAAGGTATGTATCTATATAGGATTTATCAATACTAAACTCTAGATTATATTCATCATTATTATAGTATTAATGAAATGTAAATTGTAGCGGCAAATTTGTTGTTTTTGGAATCGCCGGTCGGAGTTGGATTCTCTTACTCTAACACAAGTGGTGATATAAGTGAACTCGGCGACACCGTCACAGGTTCCATACCATAAATGTGAATTTATTAATGAACTGTTAGTTTTGTTTGTAAGGAAATTAAAATTGTGTATTAACTTTAATTTTTAGCGAGAGATTCGTACAATTTCCTCCTCAACTGGTTCAAGAGGTTCCCTCAGTACAAGTCTCACGACTTTTACATCGCCGGAGAAAGCTATGCCGGTAATATTATTTAATAAAATTATTAAAGTAGATTCATTCACTAAGACAAGTAAATAGTTTTGGTTTTTGTCTGCATGGGATTTAATTAGGCCATTACGTTCCTCAACTTTCGGAGGTGATCTACAATCAAAACAAGATTGTGTCGAAGAAAGATTTCATTAACCTCAAGGGTTTAATGGTCAGTGACTTTTTTCCAATATAAATCAGTACAATAGTAGTTGCAATCTGTACCATTGGTTAATTAAAGATCTGTATGAAATATATTTATATATGACTCGTAAATAAATATTACAGATAGGAAATGCATTGTTGGACGACGAAACGGATCAAAAGGGTATGATTGATTACGCGTGGGATCACGCGGTGATATCAGACGGATTGTACAAGAGAGTGAATCAACACTGCGATTTCAAAGAAGAACATGTGTCCAAAGAATGCGATGAAGCTTTAGATGAGTATTTTGATGTATACAAGATTCTTGACATGTACAGTCTCTACTCTCCAAAGTGTGTCCCCACCGTTGAAAACGCCTCTATTTCTCATTTTCTCGCCGGAAGACGCCCCTTTCCTGCTGTTCGAGGCATCTTCCGGCCCCGCCTCATCTCTCACAATGTAAACATTTTCTCTTTTTCTTTAATTTCACATTAGCTAGACAGTTTTTTAAATTGGACCGGTTATAAATGATGAATGATATATAGGAGGGATGGAGAAGGATGGCGACCGGGTACGATCCATGTGCATCAGAGTATACAGAAAAGTATATGAATAGGAGAGATGTTCAGGAGGCACTTCATGCCAATGTCACCAACCTCTCTCAACCTTGGACTCATTGCAGGTATAGTTAATTAGAAGGTTCAACATGGTTTTATGAATTGGTTAGGAAGGAATCGGTTTATGAATTTATCAATGCAGTTCTTTTCAAACATAGCTATGTGTAAACAGATTTCTACTAGCTAGTCTCATTATCATGGTTTAACCAAAAATGGTGATTGAGAAAGCGATTATAGAATACTTTTGATTATATCTTAAACGATGCATATATATGGTTTACTATGTGCAGCGACAGTATTTCGTTCTGGTCTGATGCTCCTGCTTCCATGCTTCCTACCTTAAGAACACTTGTTTCAGTCGGATTACGCGTATGGGTTTTCAGGTATATATAGCAAATACTCCTGATTTCTTTTTCTTTTATGTAAGACTTTGATGGAAAAGTAGCCATAACCGGTTTAATTTTTCCGGTTAAAGTGGGGATACAGACGGAAGAATCCCGGTTACGGCGACAAGATACTCGTTAAAGAAGCTTGGTCTTAAGACAGTCCAAGAATGGACACCTTGGTACACTAAAAAACAGGTTAATTTGGCTCAAACAAGTTATAAAACACTTAATTTTTGGTTTTGACTATGTGTGTGGGTGTGTGATTGACTCTTAACATAAATTTTTGTTTGATTATGTTAAAAAAAGGTCGGCGGGTGGACGGTGGAGTACGATGGGCTAATGTTTGTGACGGTGAGAGGAGCGGGACATCAAGTTCCGACATTCAAACCTAGAGAGGCTCTTCAGCTTGTTCGCCATTTTCTTTCTAACAAGAAACTTCCTTCGTTTCCCTTTTGATCCTTTCTCTACCCCAAATTTGATCATATAATTCTTAAGGAAATTAATAAACAGATTACTTTAGCAAAAACAGGCCATTAGAATTGTACATATATGGTTTATTTATCCCGTTTGACTTGGTTTTTCGTGTTACGATGACCTGAAAAACTCTCATTTAATGGACGATTCTTTAACAAAACCGAGAAAGTTTATCGAGGATAGCTTTTATTGTACCATGTACCGATCTTGTATAATGAGCGCCATATGCCAGCATAGAAGTTTATCTCCCCTTCACGTAACGTTGGGAAACTTTAAATTGAGCAATCAAGAACATTTAGAGCATCATATCATTTATACTTTTCTTCACGTTTATTAATTTTTCATAAAGATGAAATATGCATATATATATATCACTTCTAATTATTAACAATCCTTTTTAAAATATACGTACAATGTACATGGACCATAATAAGTTTTGGGATTGCCCAAACAAATCTTAAAATCTTTATAAGTTTCCACCATGAGGGATAGCTATTAAAAACTTTTATTATACAGGGGAAACTATTGAAATTAAATGACACGTGGGGAGTAATTTTTGGGCCGGAGTGAAATTCTGTCTGCCACGCTGCGTGGCAATGCCCTTGATGTTTAAGGGCCAACAAGTGTCCCAAGAAGCTAATATATTGGGTCGAGAAACCCGTGAAAAGCCCGTTCGAATCCCTTACAAGCCTGTTACAATCTCTTAGAAGGCCGTGAAAACCCGTAAGGACCCCTTAGAAGTCTGCTAGAAGCCCATTACAAACCCGTGAAAAGATCTTGAGATGAGAAACCAATTAGAAGAATGTGAGAAGGCCGTTAAGATCGTTAAGATCCTGTTTAAAACCCGTTAGAAACACGTGAGGAGCTCGTTAAAAACCCATTCAAAGCCCATTAGAAGCTCGTGAAAAACTCATTAGAAGCCCGTACGAAACCGTTAGAAGCCTGTTAGAAGCCCGTTAGAAGCAAGTTAGAAACCTGTTAGAAGCCCATGAGAAGTTCATGAGAAGCCCGTTAGAAACCAGTAAAAAGTCAATGAGAACCTCATGAGAAGCCCGTTAAAAACCCGTTAAATATCCTTGAGAAGCCCGTGAGAAGCCCATGAGAAACTGGTGAGAAGCCCCTAAGAAGTCCGTTAGAAGCCGTTATGAGCCTGTTATAAGCCCGTTATAAGTCCGTTAGAAGCTCATGAGAAGCCCGTTAGAAACCCGTTAAAAACCCGTGAGAACCTCATGACAAGCCCGTTAAAACCCGTGAGAAGCCGGTGAGAAGCCCATTAGAAGCTCGTTTAAAGCCGTTAGAAGCGCGTTAAAAGCCCGTTAGAAGCCCGTTAAAAAGCCGTTAGAACCGCGTTAGAAGCCCGTTAGAAGCCCGTTAAAAGTCCGTTAGAAGCGCGTTAGAAGCCCGTTGGAAGCCCGTTAAAAGCCGTTAGAAGCCCGTTATAAGCCCGTTAGAAGCTCATGAGAAGCCCGTTAGAAACCCTTTAAAAGCCCGTGAGAACCTCATGACAAGTCCGTTAAAAGCCCGTGAGAAGCCGGTGAGAAGCCCGTTAGAAGCCCGTTAGAAGCCCGTTAAAAACCCGTTAAAATTCGTGAGAAGCCCATGAGAAGCCCGTGAGAAGCCGGTGAGAAGCCGGTGAGAAGCCCGTTAGAAGCCCGTTAAAAGCCGTCAGAAGTCCGTTAGAAACCCGTTAGAAGCCCGTTAAAATCCGTGAGAAGCCTCATGAGAAGCTCGTTAAAAAGCCTGTTAAGAGCCCGTTTAAAACCTATTCGAAATACATTAGGAGCCTGTGAGAAACCCGTTAGAAGCCCGTTAGAAGCCCGTTTAAAGCCCGTTAGAGTTTTCTATTCGTTTATATGTATAATTGTGCACAATAGCATACTTTTCATGGGCTTTATCAATGAAATTCTCAAATTCAATGGGCTTTCTTATAAATGGAGCCATTTGAGTAGGCCCAAATGCTTTCGTCCCGTATCGGCTGATTCTGATTATTCAACAACGATCGCTGAAAATTCCTTCCCTTTTTTGTTTATAGCCTATAGGGTTAGGAGATTTGGATCGTAGGTTTAGAATTTAGATCATCGAAAGACGAAGAAGACAGCCATGTCTAGACAGGTTACTAGACTTCTCGGATCTCTCTCGTCTAAAGTTCGCAGTCCAGGCGGCGGCTCAGAGGTGTACCCATCATGCTGTTCTCTCACTTCGTTGACTCAGTCTCGCTCCTTCGGGACGACTCCTCCACCTCCTGCTGCGGTTTTTGTCGACAAAAACACCCGTGTCATTTGTCAGGGTATTACTGGAAAGAACGGGACTTTTCACACTGAACAAGCCATTGAATACGGCACCAAAATGGTATTGTATTTTTTAGAGATTGCATAAACTCAATGTACTAATCTGTTGATCACATAAATTCAACTCTTCTTGGTTTTCTTTTTGTTGCAATTCTGATTGAACGTCTGGTTGTGCCAATCTGATTTCATAATGGAACTCAACGAGCTTGCATTGATCGGAGCTGTTCTCTTTTCTGCTGGATAGATTGTACCTATTTTGGACCTGAACATGTTTCATTACTTCATAGGACATGATTCTTACTATTTTGACTTGGAATCCGATTGAATCGCATCCTCCTCTGTACTGTTCCAGTGTTCTGCAGCTGAATTGGCATTTTTTTGTTGGGTCTGGGTTTGTGTTAAAGCTTTAGTAAGTTAATTTTAGGTTGTGTTTATCGTTAATAGGTAGCAGGAGTGACACCAAAGAAGGGTGGAACAGAACATCTGGGTCTCCCTGTTTTTAATACCGTTTCTGAAGCTAAGGCCGAGACAAAAGCCAATGCCTCTGTGATCTATGTTCCTGCACCTTTCGCTGCTGCTGCTATCATGGAAGGTGTGGCTGCTGAGTTAGATCTTGTTGTCTGCATTACTGAAGGAATTCCTCAACATGACATGGTACTAATTGTTTACGGTTTTCTTTTCAATCTTATTTTACGACTCCTTATTTTCCATATTTGCACTAGGTTTGTAGAGTAATATATGTGGCGCTAACTGATTTCTATGACATTTGTAATTTAGGTTCGTGTAAAGGCTGCTCTTAACAGTCAATCAAAAACTAGGCTAATTGGCCCTAACTGCCCTGGGATTATTAAACCTGGCGAATGCAAGATTGGGATCATGCCGGGATACATCCACAAGCCAGGGAGAATAGGGATTGTTTCGCGATCTGGAACGTTGACATACGAAGCTGTAAGATTCTTTGTGTTGCCTTCATGTTTGCCCCTCTTTGTCACTGTCTTTCTCAAAATACAATCTCCATGGCCTTTAGCTTTCCTATAAGTCCAGATGGCTTAGTGAGAAATTAAAGAATTAATATTATTTGGTGTTTTTTATCTAAGAACCAATACACATTCCGATTGTACGATTAAGCTTTCACCAATGTCAATTTCTTAAATCGTATGCTGATTTTGGATTACTGGAAGAACTGCTTTGTTAGGGACTTCTGATTATTTGATTGTTGGTTGTCTTTCATGCAGGTTTTCCAAACTACTGCAGTAGGCCTGGGGCAATCTACATGTGTAGGAATTGGTGGAGATCCTTTCAACGGCACAAATTTTGTTGACTGCTTGGAGAAGTTCTTTGTGGACCCTCAAACAGAAGGTCTCGGTTTCTGGACACCATAATTGAACTTTTTCATTTCACTAACTTATTATCCTTTCCTCTTTGTCTAAATTTAAGTGACTTACCTTAAATATGTGGTAGATAACCAATACTTACCTTATACCCCAAGACTATTTGTTCTTTAGTATGTAGAAGAAAATGCAGTAATAGACTCTCAAGTTTTTTGTGAATATTGCAGCCTTTCTTTTCTGTTTATCAAAATATTTCAATTGGTGATTTCTCCAATCTCACTCTGTTTTGTAGATTAGTGAAAAACTCCAGCGTAGTTTTTGTAACTAAGAAAGAATTGACTTATTTTCAGGTATCGTTCTCATTGGAGAAATTGGTGGTACTGCAGAAGAAGATGCCGCTGCTTTGATAAAGGTAACCACAATGCATATTTGTAAAGAAACACGAGTTGCCTTTTTCTTAGATGATCTGGAGTAAAAACTTGTCGGTGTTTAATCGAACAGGAAAGTGGTACAGACAAGCCTGTAGTTGCTTTCATTGCTGGACTTACTGCACCACCCGGGCGTCGAATGGGTCATGCGGGAGGTAAATAAACTTTACTCGGCTCTTTCATTCATTGACTGTTACTCACTTGAACCGAAATTAAATCTTGTTTGGATGAAGCCATTGTGTCTGGCGGGAAGGGCACAGCTCAAGACAAGATCAAGAGCCTACGAGACGCTGGAGTTAAGGTGGTAGAGTCACCAGCTAAGATTGGTGCGGCGATGTTTGAGCTTTTCCAAGAAAGAGGTCTTTTGAAGTGAAAGTGAATTAATATCCATAATGTGACCAACCAGTTAACCTCTCTAATAACATGAGTTTACAAAGAGGAGAGAAAGGGAAACCCTAAATTTCCTCTGCCATGGATGAACATTTTGGGGTTATTTATCTCGCTAAAAGATTATTGCAGAGAAAGAGTCTCTTTCTGTGCCATTATTGCCTCTGTTTTTCTTTGCCTTTTTCCTTATAATACAGGAAATGAGAATGAAACAATTTCACGTATTTCTTTTTCGTCTTGTAAGTGTTAACAAAACTATAAATATTGGCAACAGCAAAAGATAATGAAAGTATATAAACAAATAATTTTACTCAAAAGAAAATTCAAAAATTAACAAATACTTATCAGAATAAATGATGACGCGTCGTGTTTACAAAACTAAATTTGTTTATGTAGTTATGTGATGTATCCAACCAAACACAAAAAGAACAATTACTTTTAGAAATGACACTTCAGTCAAAAAGATGGTAGCTTCGAAAATAATTGACATGTGAATGACTTCTAAGAAACATGACAATACAAAAGAGAAGAGTTCGTTTATTAAGTCTTATAATTAATCAATGGTAAGTGCTAACCATCTCGTTGTAATCATGCCTTTTACTCTGTCTAAAGTTTGCGTAAGCCTCAAGAAGAAAAATCAAAACATTATGCATATTACTAAATAAGTCAATAATTACAGATCTGCTATATATACGTATGTGTAAGAGTGAGATACTTGTAATGACGAAAATAGCCTTGGACCCAACTCGTTCTCTTTAATCATTAGTTTCCTAATTTAGAAACCATAACATGTTTCCTGTAAGTCTCTGACAGAACAGAAGAGACGACTGACGAGTTCTCTCTCTACTTCCTTAAAATTCCCATGACACAAATTTCAAATGATAAGACTTTTTAATTCAAAGAATTGATATTTTATATATATATATATATATTGCTTAGATCATGTCCAAAATTTTTTCCTTAGACCATTACGTAAAACACGTTTTTAAATTACCAAGGTCCATGGCTACTGGTTACTTTATGGTATTCTGAATAATGTAAAAGTCACCACAAGTGTATCTGTAGTACTTGGATGAGAAATGTAACTGTAAAGCAAATCAATGAACAAGAAAGAATTAAAATGAGAAAAATGACAAAAAAATACTGCAGCATTAACACTTACGGATAAACCATGAATTTATTTGGTCCAATCGGTAAGAGAGACATGAGATTTAAAAATCGTTAAAGACATGAGATATAAGATTGAACATTGAACGTGAACCTCTACCACCGATAGATCTGAAGTATAGATAATAATTTGTTTATTTGTTGTTAGCGGTGGTAGTTCTGGCTCAATAACAATGCGGCTGATGTAAGAATGATAAAGATAGTTATGTATTGATATAATTAATCTAAAATTAAACAAATTAATGTTACTATCGAAAAAAAATCAGAAAATATATATAGGCAGAGGAGGTGGGTAAGAAAAAATAATAAAAAGTCATTTTCAAGTACTGTTACACTTTGTCTTTTCGCATTTGGCTACTCTCTCTTTTGCCTTTTGCCTTTTTTGGTAAGTTTGTTTTCCTTATAACATTTTCTTTATGAAGTTTCCATTTTTGGATTCATTTTGAGTTGTGTCATGCATGGCAGATCAAATAAATTATTCTTTGACTAAAAAGGGTCTTCTCTGCTAAAGAAATTACCAACATTGCCATTACATCTCTAATTACAGTTTAACTTATAATTTTCTTTTTATTATAGCTTAACTTTTTTTTATAAACTTTGTAGTTGTATATCTAATGCTGAACGTAAATGGTGACTGTGACACGTTTATAGCATAACGAAGCAATAATTCAAACCCTAATTAAGAAGCTGTTGATATTAAAATGGGTAATTAAGCATAACATACATTAATTATTTCCAACTTACAGAAAAAAAACTTAATTATGTATAAGATAAATGAAATTAGAAATTGGTAATTAAGATGAAACCACACGCTACACACACAGAATGATATAGAAAAGAGAAAGTGTAATTAAGCATATTCTTATGAATTAAATCTCTCTCCTTTTTGGTGTCATCCAACCTCATATACTATTGATCTCCATTTCCAGATCCCCCAAGAACAACTCAACACAAAGTACTTTAAATACTCTCTCTATTTCTCACTAACTCATACGCACACTCTCTCTCTTCTCTTTGCTTCTCTCTAATTCACATATTCAAGATTCAAGAATCAAACCATCCTTATGAAATGAATCCTGTAATTAATTACCTCTCTAGGGTTTCAGATTTTTCTTTAGTTACGGTTTTTTTTAATTAGTTGATATACCTTGCATGTGTATATCTGTGTATCTACATGACAATTGACATTTGAATCAGGAGGAAGAAGAAGGGAGGAATAAGAGGAAGAGGAGAGAGATGGGTAGAGGGAAGATAGAGATAAAGAAGATAGAGAATCAGACGGCGAGGCAAGTGACTTTCTCCAAGAGAAGAAGTGGTCTTATCAAGAAGACTCATGAGCTCTCTGTTCTCTGCGATGCTCATATCGGACTCATCGTCTTCTCCGCCACTGGAAAGCTCTCCGAGTACTGCTCCGAACCCCTCAGGTTTAACTTCTCTCTCTCTCCCTCTTTCTCTGGAATTAGGGTTTCAGAGATCTATACATACATATGTATGTATTCATCTAATTAAATGAGGAACCGAGAGATATAATATAATGCTCGTGCTTGTGAACAGACAGTTTTCATCATTAGTTCTGAAGTAACAGGTACTATGAATATGTTTTAGATTTTAATTTGCCTCTCCCTGATGCTAGATATTAATTTATTCTTACAGTAAATATGTGTGCATGCATATATATATTTTTATAAATGGGTCAAATTCAATATTTGTCTAGGCAAACAAAGAGATCTTTCTGCAAAGATTTGTCATTTCACTTTATCAAAACAACATAAAAAAGATTTGACATTTCTTGATCAAAGTCTTTTAATAATATATAAGATCCTAATTTCTGTAGTAATGCAATATTTACAACATATAAATGCATACGTATATGAAGTCTTATGTGTAATGATTCGGTTTAAAAGTAAAAGTATAAAAAGCGTGTTAATTAGCAGTCTTAGATCTAAGTCATGAACCACAAGATCCACATATATATAGCCTAACAAATTAACAATATGAGAAGAAAGGTATAAGCTAATCTAGTTTAAGCTTGTTTTCACAAAACAAAGGGGAAAAATCCTTTAGATCTAATCTGAAGAACTATATTCGTTTTCTGTATTGTAATTAAGATTTAAGATACTTATTTGATCACATTTTTATAATTACCAATATTGAATAGGATGCCTCAACTCATTGACCGATACTTGCAGACCAACGGATTGCGACTTCCTGATCCTGTTGACGACCGGGTACATTTATACACATACCTATATTGCTTTGTGTAACCAATTCATCAAACGAAGAAAACAACATTTTTTTATTGGAAACACAACTAATGATTTCGAGTCTTTGTATATATAGGAGCAATTGTACCATGAAATGGAAGTACTAAGAAGAGAGACATGTAAGCTTGAGCTCCATTTGCGTCCGTACCATGGACATGACTTAACCTCCATTCCTCCACACGAGCTTGACAGACTCGAGCAACAGCTCGAACATTCTGTCCTTAAAGTCCGTGAGCGTAAGGTAATGTAATATATGTCCATATCAATCTATTTTCTCTTCTAAACTATATTGACTACTATATACACCTTTGTTTGATCTCTCTTTCTATCTCTACTCTTAATATATTGAAGAATGAGTTGATGCAGCAACAGTTGGAAAATCTAAGCAGAAAGGTTACTCTCTCTACATAATCACTCGTTTTCTATTCCTCTAATGATCTTTTGTACCTCGATCGGGTGTAATGATCATTACCTAATTATCTATATCTGTGATCAGAGGCGGATGCTAGAAGAAGATAACAACAATATGTATCGTTGGGTAAGTTTGGCTACTAGAGAATGTAAGCTTGTTTTCATATTTTCGACTGCTTAATGATAGTTTTCTATATATACATATCGGTTATTATTGCAGCTTCAGGAGCATCGTACAGCGATTGAGTTTCAGCAAGCAGGGATTGAGACTAAACCAGGGGAGTACCAGCAGTTTCTTGAGCAGCTTCAGTATTATAATGATCAACCGCAACAACCCAACAGTGTTCTTCAGCTTGCTACGCTTCCTTCTGAGATTGATCCTAATTACCATCTCCAGCTAGCTCAGCCTAATCTTCAACACGATCCAATGGCATAGATTGATTAATCCTCAACGAGATTACGACGTAATGAATGAAAGTATCATTTCTGTCTTTTATTACTTATTTTGATTAGCCAATGCCTTCCTTTGTGTCAGTTTTTATATATGTTGTCATGGAACCTTGTTTTGAAGTACAATTCACTTGAAAAGCATAATGGTATTGATTATAAATTAATATTTAATCATCATTATTACACATACATGTGCCAACTAGAGATCACCTTATATGTAAACGCAGTTGTGTTCCATATTATATGTTTAGGAAGATAATGTTTATGAACCATCATAAGCGGTCAAAAGGGCAAAGAGATTTTCTTGTTTGCGTAACATAGCAATAATCAGACAGAACAGAGATATGAGCATATGTGATGAATATAACCTCTGGAGATGAGAAACAAAAGCATTTGTTTCTCCAGTCCCTGGAGGATCGTTGGCCAAGCCTCGAAAAGTCCCTCTCGCCATAAAATTGACAACGCGAAATTCTCTCAATCTCAGTAATGAAATTAACACATTAACAATCTATGTATTGTCTGATCGAATCTGAAAATAGATTTTATAGATTCAGACAGAGCGGATCATAATCCCGAAAATTGCTCTAATAAACTCAGCCAAGAAGATTGAAAATTTTCAATCAACTTTTACAGAGGAATGCAAGGAAGATCAAGAAGCATGAAAGGGATTTCGGAAGAACAAATCTTCCTTTCCTATTTTCCTCTGTAAAAGTTACACAGAGCGAATCTGTGTATGATCCATGAAATTGATGAAAGTTAGAGAAAGAAGAAACGATGAAATAAAAAATCACAAGGAACAAAAGTCAAAAGTGTGAAACCCTATGTGAACCCAATTAGCTTAAGAACAAAAAAAGCATATTTTTTCCTGCAATCATGTGAATCAATTTGATAGTGAAATCAACAAAGAAATGAAAACTTTCATGTACTAATATTAATCAAAATTCAAACAAGGAAACTTTTTGCCCTTTACTTTGATGTCATATATATGTGTATCAGTTGTTTCACCATAACAAGAGAAAGCAGAAGAAGGTTTGTTTTTCAGATTCAGGCTTAGAAGTCATTAGAATCACAGAGTTTCTGTATCTACCAGTCACCTTCAAAACAAACTAGTCAACCTCCTAACAAAAGCTTTAATCCATTGTAAAATATTATATTAGTAAATAATGTCACTAAAATGGCTTGAAATTATCTTAGATTATCTGCCTCACTTACTCCAACACATCTCTGTTTGATTGGGTTTCAAGTTTACGGTACAATCTTTACAAAAAAAACCAGACATAAGGACACATCGCTCTGTGGCTTGCACAACCGGAATATTAACAATAATAAAATACGATTAATTGAAATTTGTGTCCGTATGATTTCTTTTTGTCGGCTATTAAGGTACGATTAAAAACAAATCAAATATTAGCAGCTGACCAAGACAACAAATATTAGCAAATGCTCAGTGCACAATTTCATAGGTCATAAAATTTTTTGTTTGTCACGATAAATGAGAAAATATCTTATATCAGACATACGTCACAAAAATCTTGCGAATCTGCCAAGTGGACTAATCACTCATTTTTCTTTCACGGCGACAAATCACTTTCTCAAGGTCAGCATCAAAGGAGGAATTATTAAGTGATGTTTCCTTTAAACTAATGCATATATTATATACACGCAATTACATATCTTTAGGAGATAGCTCCAATCGAACAAATCTATGGAATTATGTGACTGTGTATTATGATTTACGAATTGTCTTGGGCACTTTATTTGTGTTTACTGCGTAATTAGATAAGTCCAAATATAACATTTTAACATTGTAAATAAAATATTTATACCGTTTTAGCATGATATGTGTTGTTATTGTAATATACGAAGATTCCTAACTTACAGCAGTTTTTCTAATTATTTTATACAAACAAGAGATGCATAATTACCATTAAAAATATGTAATTTTCTTTTTGGTGTGGACAAAGGAATTTTGAATAATGGATCTTTTTTGCCATTTCACGTTAAACACGTGATACTGCAGTAAGTTGATGTATAAACATTAAAAACAAAAACTATAACTTAATAATTTTGTATGTCAATATGTAAAAAAATATAATAATACAAGTTTTGATGTCACAGTCTACTTACCATTAAGTTACATCACTGATCGGATTTATCCAATTACAATATTTTCAATTGTTAAATGGAAACAATTTGCTAGGGATTGGTTTCCATATAGTTTCAAATTATTAATTTGTTCACAACAGTATAACGTTAACAAATTATCGACTATTCGTTCATATTAAAATGAAATATTTTTTTTAAGTGTAGAGTTCTTACACACATGATACTAAAAATCTTTTTCTTGTAAATCATTCATTTCCAAATTGTGTCTTTTAAGTATGTGTACGAAAGAAGGATCAAATGTGATGTATAGAGATTAGAGAATTATAGAGCATGAATTCAATTATTTTAAACGATCTTTCTTCATTTTAAACATCACCATTTGTTTATAAATCAGAGTTACAAATACATTAGTGGGCTTATACAACTTATACATATTAATACCGGCGACAAAAAAAGACATACCTTCATCGGCGTTAGTAACGTGGCAGGGAAAAAAGCACTGATAAAACGTCCTTTAAATGCACGTAGAGCCTGCAGCGACCGCAGAAATGAGCGGGTCCCACAGGAGATCCCACCAAGTTAAATTCTCTTGCCGGAGCGTGGTCCCCAATCGACTTCTCAACCGGAGGTGGAACGCGTGACGTTCACCGCGTCGGGACAAAGAAATGTCACCTCAGAAAAGCAAAGGGAAAGGAAAAAAAACAGAGAGGTGAGCTGTGAGAGGGACCCACCACCCATGTGCCCTCCTTCCTGTCTCCACCAGCTACTGCCTCTCAATCATTAGCTTCCCTCCTTCTCCTCCTCTCCTCTGAATGTGTTTCAGAGAGTATTAAGAGACTGAGAAACTAAAAATCATTCTTTTTCTTTCGACAAAATCAATCGACCCATGTCGACTAATACCGAAGGAGTTATGATCTCGAATGGAGGAATAATCGAACGCCAGAGACAACAACAGCAACAGCAATCGTCCGATAGAGTTCTCGCCGTGAAAAAACCTCCGGCGAAAGATCGACACAGCAAAGTCGACGGAAGAGGGAGGAGGATCCGTATGCCAATCATATGCGCAGCTCGCGTTTTCCAGCTAACAAGAGAGCTCGGCCACAAATCC
Organism: Pugionium dolabratum; assembly: GCA_018901945.1. NCBI lineage: Eukaryota > Viridiplantae > Streptophyta > Magnoliopsida > Brassicales > Brassicaceae > Pugionium > Pugionium dolabratum. Next base: position 220,572 of record JAEVFF010000104.1, on the reverse strand, counting down.
GACGGCCAAACAATCGAATGGCTCCTACGTCAAGCAGAGCCTTCAATCATAGCCGCCACAGGAACCGGCACAACTCCAGCGAGTTTTTCCACCGCTTCCGTTTCAATCCGCGGAAGCTCCACCACCAATTCGACTTCATCAGCCTGCACTTTTTCCTCGTCTCTAGACCATAAACCTTTACTAGGATCTTCACCGTTTATACTCGGAAAACGTGTGAGAGCCGACGACGATTCCGGAGGAGGTAAAGACGAGACAATGGGATCGTTTGCTACACCAGCTGGGTTCTGGGCAGTTCCGGCGAGACCTGATTTCGGACAAGTTTGGAGCTTTGCCACCGGAGCTCCACACGAGATGTTCTTACAACAACAACAACCAGCGGCTGCACTCTTCGTCCACCAGCAGCAACAGCAACAAACTGCAATGGGTGAAGCTTCAGCAGCTAGAGTCGGGAATTATCTTCCAGGTCATCTTAATTTGCTTGCTTCTTTATCCGGTGGAGCTTCCGGGTCGGGTCAGAGAGAGGACGACACCCGTTGATGGGCTCTTTAAGCCCTTTTTAGATTGGTATATATTTATATCTCTGTTTCTCTGTTGTCATCGATCAATTGAGTGGCTTATCTCTCTCTTTGTGTTTTAGTTCTTAGCGATTGATTGTTTCCGGAAGTGATTTGAGAGATTTCGCTAGCGTTATAAGTTAAGATTAGGGTTAGGGGTTAAGAATCTGGTTCTGAAGATTTGTTTCAGAGTTTTTTTCGTGGGAAATCGATTCTCATCGGATCCAAGATTACATAGCAGCTAATGTTTTCTTTTTCTTTTTAGAAAAGAGAGAAAATTGAGAAACCGTGGAGGTTGCTCTTTTCTGGTTTTCTCCGGCGAAACAGAGCCGTCGTCAAAATTCCAGATATAATAAATTTTAAATTGTCTGTGCTTTGTTGCTAATTGTGTAATGTGTTACATACAATTGTGGTGAGCGTTGCGGAAGCTGTTAACCACGACTATTTTTAATAAATGTTCCGACTTCATCCATTTGTAGGTTCTTCTCTGCATTTATTGAAATGCAAAAGCTTTACTTGAGTGTGATTGCTTCGCTGAAATCGAACTGGATGATGAACATATTCTCTGTTTATGTCGATATTTGTATTGTCATATTGTGGTTTTAAGAAGCCTTCTGGGGTTTCGCATCCTCGTTTGAACACAAGATGTACAAAAAGACAATCCAGCTGTGTCATCTGTCTGAATTCTTCAAAAGAAAATTCTTACCATATTTGCTTTGTTTCGTATGAACTCACGTTAGTCAGAGAGATTAATTCATATTTTTTACAGTTAATTCTCGAAGTAAGAACTGATAGACTGTTAATTCAGAATTATCGCATATGGGAAATTGAAAAATTATTTAAATAATATATAAAGAGTATGAAACCATTCATTTAGGGTTTACCTCCGTAACTACACAAACTTATGCGACTAAACCTATTTTCACCTGTACTTTTTGGGTCTTCCTTTAACTACATAAACTGTATTTTTCTTTCATAAATTACACAAACTTCATAAATTCTTCTAATTGCAGAAATTGTATTAATGTTTATGCGTTAAATAGCTATTAAATCTTGTTTTAATTCGAAAATCTGGTTTTAATTTGAGTTTATTTTGATAATAAAACTAGATTTTCGAATTAGAACCAGATTTATTAGCTATTTAACGTGTAAACATTAACGAAATTTTTGTAATTGGAATAATTTATTAAGTTTATGTAGTTTATGGAAGAAAAATACAGTTTATATAACTTAGAAAAGAACCAAAAAGTACAGGTGGAAATAGGTTTATTCGCATAAATTCATGTAGTTGACGGAAGTAAACCCTTAAGTTAATGGCCAATTACAATTTTTAGATACATTTAATTTTAAAGACATTTTAATGCCACTAAAAACACAAGTACCTGAATTTTAAGGCAGTTGCAAATTTTCAGATCCATTACTTTTAAGATTTTAATCACACTAACAAAACATGGCTATTATTATGAATGTTTTGTGTTTATTTATTTCTACAAAGCGCTTTGCAATTAGTGGAACCAGTGACCACAAAAGCAAACCCAAACAGAAAAAGACAGTCTCAAAGCGCACGTACATAGGTTTCCGTAGTCCGTACAAAGACCAAACTCAATGAGAGATTATTGAAGAAAGAGTTGTCTAAGTTGTGTACTTAACAGTACGTGTATTGTTTGTTTATAATGTAGGAGGGATCCAAATATAGCCATGAGTTTGAAGGTAACCAGCTTTCTCCAGTAATTTATCAGCTTCTTCTGGTCCTCGGCTTCCTGGTTTGTATGGGATTGACTTCACTTCTCCTTTGTCAATCCTGTGAAGCAACGGCGTAAAGATTTCCCATGCCACCTGTAATCATCAAAATAATTACCTCCTCAATTCTTATGTTATGTAAACTGAGATTTGCTTTAATTTGGTTCACAAGGTAATGAAAGAAAATGGGTGTTTTACCTTTAGTTCGTCTCTGCGAACGAAATGTTGCTGATCTCCTTTGATTCTGCAGAAATATGGGAAGAAACAGTTGAAGAAGATCATAAGCAACATGGAACGAAGATATGACGCATATAATTTAGATTTTGTTCCTTTCTTACGTGTCAAGAATTAAGCGCTCGTATGCCTCTGGGATCGAGACACCTTGATAACGTTGCCCGTACGACAAGTCTAATTCACTTTGCACGGTTTGCATCTCTAGACCCGGTTGCTTAACCTGTGTAGCAAAAGCATAGCCAATAGAGTTATGGTTCACTGTAATGGTTCCAGTCAGAGCCAATCTTTTCCTTCTATAATTTTTGTAAACTATGTTTTTTTGTTCATCTTATGCTTACAGTTAGTTTCATGTACATTGCCTCTGAAGGTTGCAAGCGTATCACAAACTCGTTCCTCCCTTGCTTCTGACCTGTTGCACGAGTGTCTTAGTACATAAATTTGAATTTATAAGCTAAACGAAAATGTTAGAGCAAGACAATACATTTGAATATGTCGCCTGGAACATCCTTGAACTGAATTCTAATTTCTGCCTTTCTTGAATTCAACGCTTTTCCAGCCTTTAGAATAAATGGAACACCTGAAAGATAATATATTAATCAGCCTGTCAATAGGCACGAACAGTAGAAATACAACTCTGTATAAAGGAAGCATCTGAAGAGCATAGTTACTCCTTGTTGATAGATAATTATCATATGAACTAAACTAATGTCTTCCGTTTTTAAGATGTCACAATGTGTTTTTAGATTCGGAAGAGTTGGTTTTGTGCATGCATAGTGGAGTAAAGCCACATATATATATGAATATGTAAAACCTACAATTCTTCTCATCTTCGTGCTGATTAATATGCACACTCCATCGATGAATAATATCCATTCAACGACAAGATGTTCAGTCATGCTTATGAAAAAATTATGATTCAGGACAGTTGGAATGTGCATAACAAACAAGACGGATTTGGGTTTATGTGTTCAGTCAAACACACTGAAGTTGGTTCCAACCAAATAATTGGCCCATCTATGATCATGTTGACCCATCAAATCCTTTCTCTTGTTAACATAGTAATGTATTTTCAGATGGTTTTTCCGAGTTGAGCTGATAATTGTAAACACGAAGATTCAAGTGGGACATGGTACCTTCCCATCTTTCATTGTGTATGCGAAGAATTGTTGTGGCAAACGTTGGAGTATTTGAGTCGTTTGGAACAGTAGGATCATCCCTATACCCTTCATATTGTCCAAGCACCACCTCGTCATCTTTTATAGGAACCACTGACTGAAGCACCTGAAGTTCGTTAAATAATCAGCAACTTTGAATTAGTTGGCTGAAAATGCAAATGAAAATATGGCTAGATTCAAAGTGATATTCCAAAAGCATACGAATCCAGGCGACAGAGGCAAATAACGCTCATTACAATGGCTAAAGTTGGTTAAAGAAATATTAGTCACCTTCACTTTCTCATCCCGGATGTGCTCGGGTTTAAGAGATATTGGTTTCTCCATGGCAACAAGGCAAAGAACCTGCAGTACTCTAAACTCAGTTAATCCATGAAAGCATTTTCACTTACAGAGAAACAGTCACATAGGAGTACAACTTAAGTATCGTTATCAGGAAAGATATCACCAGTGTACTTGCCTGGAGCAGATGGTTTTGAATGATATCACGGATAATTCTGTAAAGTAAGAAGTGTACATTTCATCATGAACGCATCGGTTTCATCGAAATAACATCCTATACAAAGAACACAAAGACAGTAAAGAAAATATTACCCGTACTCATCAAAGTATCCGCCGCGCCCTTCAGTTCCAAAATCTTCCCTGAAAACAATCTGCAGGAAATGCATTAGCAAGTTATGAGAATTCGACTCCAAATAACAGTGACAATTTCTGTCTTAGCTACGCAGCTCTCACCTGCACATTCTCGATATTGTCACGGTTCCAAAGTGGCAAGAAAAAGCGATTGGCAAATCGGAGGACCAACTGCAAGTGATGCATGGAACAATGATCATTGATTGTTTAATGAAATAGCTTGATGACTAGACCTTAATAACCAAGAATGTTACCATGTTTTGGACCAATTCCTTCCCAAGATAATGATCAATCCTATAGATCTGTGATTCATCAAACAATTCTCCAATCTGGGAACTCAGTTGCTCAGCAGATTCCAGGTCTTTTCCAAATGGCTTCTCAACAACAATCCGTGTCCATCCACCAAGATCAGCTGGAAATCATGACAATGGTATAAATACTTGAATTGAAAAGAGATGGTAACTTGAATTTTTCTAAGCTGTCTCATGAAATGAGATCGATTCTTCGATGAAATATGGGTATCAGGGAAAGCAGGCTGAACTTCTGTATTTAAGCAGCTGAAAGGGACTCACATTTGTTCATGCAGCATATCTTGATCATCTTGCATACAGAAGGATAAACAGATGGTGGAAGTGCAAGATAAAACAGTCTCCTAGAGGACCCTTCGGAACTATTTTTGTTGATTTCGTGCTCTGAAATTGCATTGTCTAATCTCTGGAATCCCTCCTCAGAATCATAAGGGCCACTCACATACTTAATCTACAGAGATTGGAACCATAAACTCTTTGTTTTTTCAGTACCGAAGAAAAGGATTCTATTCAATGAAATTAATATCCCAGAAGAAATGGACTAAGTGACTAACCAGCTGTAGAAATGTCGACAAAGCTTCTGCTTGCTCAACATTCTTCTCATCAACAAGATATCTGCAATAACAGTATCGAAGTTTAATCGTCTCAGAGAAAGATGTTTAAAGAAAACAACTTAGTGCAACAAAACCAAAAGGCTGTTGAGCTCACCCACGAATCCGATTTCTCAGCTCTTCATCAGAAATCTTAGTCCTCGCATACCCAAATATGTGAACTTCATCTGGATTGAGAAATCCCTGCTCATGTAAACCACAAATCATAACTAATAAATAAAAAAGGAGGATTTCTACAGATGTAGTGACCAATAAATATATAGCTGGTATGAAATAACCTGGCGGTATAGGTTGAAAAGCGCAGGAAAAGTCTTCTTCTTGGCAAGATCACCTGAGGCACCAAGCACTACAATTGAAAGACAACCAGTTTCTGGAACTGAACCGTACTCCTTTACAAACGAATTATTCCTGAAAGAAGACCTTTTCTCAACGTGCCATTGACCAGATCCCATCTTCGAAAGCTTAAATTCCACAAGAAAAGCACAAAAATGTCAGTCTTCACAGTCAAAAGGGCCAAATTCAACACTCACTAAAAAACTTCAAATATGCAAAGGTTTTGTACTGGAACTGCAATCATTTGTCCTCTACGATTAAAATCACAAACCAAAAAAACGAAGAGACTCGATAAAAAATAAATAATTGTCACTGCCTCGGTTTTATCTATAGCCAACAAAAATATCGAACTTCTAGCAGAACAATCTCATCAGCGAAACTGGAAAAAAAAAAAAAAAAAGAGAGAGAGAACACACGCTAAATACTTGCATGAATTTTTTTTCACTGCTTCAGTTTCATCTAGCTAACACAGAAACGGGAAGCATCTCATCAGCGAAAATGGGAAGCAAAAAGAGAACTGAAACTAATTATTTGCATGAATTAAATTTCACTGATGCAGTATCATCTAGGCAACACAGAGATCAATATTTTGAGTAGAAAAAAATCTCATCAGCGAAACTAGGAATCAAACAGAGAATCGATAATAATAACAGCTCAAGAGCAAGGATAACACGAAATTAAACGGATCGCAGAAAAATCTCAGCTCAGTTACCACACAATTACGATCATAAAAACGACAGTGAGATCTGAAAAGGAAGAATGAGAAAATCAACCTGGGAAGAAGAAGCACGAGGCAGGAATCAGATTCTGGCGAGAGAGAGAGAGACGGGAGAAACGAGAAGAAGAAAAGAAAAGAAGAAACGAAGTAAGGATTAGGTGAAGAAGGAAAAGCTCAACTACTACAATGGAGAAAGGGGTTGGTGGTTTCAACTTCCGTCAGATGATTTCATTTTCTAAAACCTTTTTGGTATTTTCAGATTTTTGTTAAATACGTAGGGACAGCTCAACAGCGAATTTGTTTTGTTCTTCACTTTCACTTTTTAATGAAATATTTACCGTAAACGGCATAAAGTTTTTATTAATAGTTGGGATTCATCTCGGAATACGCGTTAAGTGTTAATGGGGTGGTTGAAATCGGTTTAGTGTCTACCAAAAAAATCAGATATTATTCTATAATACAAAAAAATTAATTTTTAATCTATTTATTATCTTATATAGTATATATATAATTCTTAATTAATATAATTTTACGTTTAAAATTGCATAAATATATTAAAACTAATGGGTAATACCTTAAAATAGCACATTTTAAAATTTTTCTTCCAAATCTAGCATAATAAAATTAAATTTCCAAAATAGCACAAATATTTATGTGAAAATACTTATTTATTCTAAAAAATTATACATAAACTTAAAATATTGTATTTGGATTCATTATTTCCACTTTAAGATTTAATTTTTTTATTAAAATATAGTTTTAATGCATTTTAATGTTAAATTTGTGCTATTATTATAAATTTAAACTAATGATGCTATTTTTGGAATAAAAACTTAGAAAGATGCTATTTTAGACATTTGCTCAAAACTAATTTCAGATCTAATATGTTGTGATTTTCATTTAACACAATATAAATGAAATTAAAATTTTATCTGAATTTTTTAAAAAAATATTTAAAAACTAAAAATAAAATAAATTAAACGGCGGTTAGATATCCGTTTAAACAAATTATACGGACAAAAATCAAACATCCGATTTATTTAATCAATTTGAACGAAATTATTACGGTTAGATAAGCAAATGCCTAGAGGGGTACATGGCCAATTTTTTCACTAGGGTTGAGATAGTTAGTTTCACGAATAATGCTCGTTTCTTTGTAAATTTCTTTTATCTCTATACCCTTTATTACTTGCAGACACTACCATCGATCTTCATACTTTTAACTGTTTGTCCAATGGTTAATCATCGTATTGGATTGTGAATAGCTTTTTTGTTAGATCTATTTTCTGTATTTCTCTTTCTCTTCGCCTACGAAATCTTCGTTCGAACGAATGTCTTATCGTTGGCAACTATACCAATGACAATGGGATGTTATCCCCGCGGTAAAGAGGAGCGAAGGCGTTAAGTAAGGAAGATCATCGATACTTTTGCATAGTTTCTGGTCAGGCGTTTTTTGACAAAAGCTTTTCTCTATGGCTCCCCAACGGTTTTGACGCTTTGTCCTCATCCAGAATCAAATACGACATGGTGAGGCTTCAGGGTTCTATCTAGGCTTGTCATTATTAGTTTTTATCCGCGGATCCCGTCATGTTTGACCCGTTGCGTGATGGATGCAGATCGAATAAAAAAAATTCTATAAGTGGGGCGAGTGTGGATCAAAGTTTCGTTACAACAGGGTGGGTGCATGCTATCTTTTATTATTTTACAGTTTAGCGGATACTTGTAAATTTGATGCAGATCAAATTTAGGTCCAAATCTATTTAATCCCAAACCAAATTTACTCAAACCAATTAACCAAAACTATAAAACTAATAAACCAATGTGACCTATTTTTAAATAATTTAATTAAACGAAGCGGATCGTAGATCGCCCGCTAAACCTACCATATTAATGTGGGCGAGTGTTGATTTAAAACAAATAACTCGTGAGTTTTGTAAATAAAACAAATTATGAAAAAAAATCTTGAACCTCCGTGCCGTGGGTAGGCCTGTCAATATGATTCTTTACCCGCGGGTCCCGCCCCGTTTGACCCACTGCGGGGCGGGTGCGGGTCGAGTGAAAAAAATTTTTTCATATGCGGGGCGGGTGCGGGTCGAGCACTATTTAGAGCGGGGCGGATGCGGGTCGCAATTTTTTTAACTTGCGGGTTAGCGGGTATCCGCAAATTTTGGGCTCAATCAAATTTTAATCAAATTCAGGCCCAACTAATTTAAGCCCAGCTAATTTAAACCCAAACAAATGAAATTATTTAATATTTTTAGAAACTTTAATTAAATTTATTAAATATTTTAATTTAAATAAATTTATTAAATATTTTAGTTTAATTAAATTTATTAAATATTTTTAAAAATTTTAATTAAATGTATTAAATATTTTATTTTAATTAAATTTATTAAAATATTTTAGTTTAATTAAATTTATTAAAATTTTTTAAATTTTTTTGAAAAATGAAGCGGATCACCCGCGGGACCCGCTTGATTAATGCGGGGCGGGTGCGGGTCTAAAAAATTGATTCGCGGATTTTGCGGGTAAAAAAATTTTGTGCAAAAAAATCTGTAACCCGCCGCGGGGCGGGTCTGACCCGCTTGACAGGCCTAGCCGTGGGGCGGGTTAGGCGGGACGTGTCCGTTTTCTACTGTTCTATCGCTACTGTGAGCATCAGCCATTTGGGCTTCGTGGTGGACTCCATTCTTACTCCAAAAGAACCATATCAGCCATTTCGAATGGGTCTTAGCTTGATGGGTTGGACCTGCTTAGCCCATTTGATTTCGGTTTTTGTCATTAACAAATATTATTTAAACATAATGTTTAGCAATATTATTGTTTAGATATCAAATATTATTTAAAAATCTTCACTATTAATTATTCAGAAAAAATGAGTTTCCACGGTGGTTTCGTTTTTAATTTCCGTTATTCTCCAACCGTTGAGATTTTTATTGTTTTTAATAACAAAAAAATCAAATACGACAAAAACAGTCAGACGTGGCTTGTTGTGATTTGTTGACAATGCTGTAGGCGCACATTAGCATGAAACCTCTCGGCTTCAGTTTTGAAAAAGCCTTTGATTAACTGTCGTGTCGTCGGGATAAAGTCCAAAATAGTTTACAAAATTGAGTCAACAGTATTCCAAACTCACGTTACAGCCCCATGGTTTGATTTTATAATCAAATTACAGTCAACTAGGTCTTCTGAACCCATTTTCCATAACAATCTAATTAATTCTTTATGTAGAAAAAATATTGACTAATAGATTTAAAAATATACATTAAACTGCACTCTTTTATTCAAAACTTAAACATATTTTGATCCAAAGATTTAAATTTTAAACGAATTTTTATAAACTGAAAGAAAAAGAGGCTCAACGTGAAAAACATTGATAGAAATGTACAGTTTAATGTTATAAACTTGTTTCTTAGAAAAAACCTATTTTAAAAGTTGTAATTATTTTAGATATATTTTTTTGACTCAAAATATTATGAGATATTGTATACTTATCAATTGATCAATTTTTGTTAAAGTGAAAAGTTAGTGTTTGCTTATAGAAATTTTTTTGATTTTAACCATAATCATTATCTATAAACATAGATACAAAAAATATTTATATATAATATAAAAAGAATTAATTCACTTGTTATTTATTTATGTTGATGATCATATGTTATTATTTTATTATTTTATTTATAATTTAGAAAATTAAACTAATTTACAATTCATTATATCGATTAATATTAAAAATTAGGTTGTTTGAGTAAAATTAGCTAAAATTTTAAAAATTATTATATATGCAATTTTTACTTAATATGATCACCATTTAATGTTTCGTATTTTGTTCTAAAACTCTACCGTTTACGGACAAAAATGGTTCATTCCAGTATAAACTTATAAATGTGAAATTATCTATATATGAACCATCAAATCTGTTATGTTAATTTTATATATTTTTGAACTTAACATATAAATATTTAAAATAAACTATGTTCACCAAAAAACAATTTTTATCCCTAATATATTATTTGAGAAATTTTTTAACAAAATAACCTTAACCTGACGTGTTAATAACAAAAATACCATGCTGACATGTCAACACCACAACGAATTTCAAATTAAATATATAAAAGGGTTTAATTTACTAGAATAATTACAATACATGCCATTGATATTATATTGATTAGAGAATAAATATATTTGATTCAACTAACCAAAAAATAATATTACATTTACAAAAACAATAATTTTTATTTTTTTAAACTTTTTATACGTTAATTTATAAATAATTTCAAATAAATATAAATAGATTTAAGTTAGTACCGTAATCCCTAATATATTATTTAAGAAATATTTTAAGAAAATAACATTACTTTGACGTGTTATTAAGAGAAATATCATTTTGACGTGTTACCACTACAATAAATTTTAAATAAATATATAAATAAGCTTAATTTATTATAATAATTATAATATATGTTATTGTACTAATTTGGTTAGAGAATTAATATATTTTATTAAACTAACTAAAAAATATTATTAAATTCGTCAAAAATAATTATTTTTCTTTTCTTAATTTATATATACAAAATTTAATGTTAAAATTAATTTCAAATAAAAATTAAAATTATACAAATATTTAATTTATATTTACTAATAAAATATAATTTACGAATATTTTTCCCCACGCATGGCGTGGGTATAAATCTAGTTTATTTTTAATTAGATGGAATGATATGACTATCATATAAGATAAGTTTTAAAAAATGACGTCGTTTTTGTTGAATACGTTTTGAAATGAATTATATCCTAAACACTTTAGTAAAAGAGTAGAAGTTAGGGACACTTTCTGTAAATTATTTTATGTTGAGGGGTTTCAATTTTTAAAAGTCACATTTCGATCGAGATTCAATTAAAAAGTAAAAGAATCGAAAAGGAAAAACCATTGAAGAAGAGACGAAGAAGATCGGAGACGACGGTGATGACGATGGACAGAGAGAAGGAGAGAGAACTTGAGCTTGAGAGTGCAATGTACACCAACTGCTTGCTATTAGGTTTGGATCCGAACGTGATCGGACTCGGATCCTCCAACGGCACGCCTCGGGTCGGTTTATTCCGCCATTCCAACCCCAAGCTGGGGGAACAGCTTCTCTACTTCATCCTCTCCTCTCTCCGAGGACCTGCTCAGTCTGCAAAGGTACGAGTTTTCTCCATCTCTCTCGCACACTCGTAGGAAATCGGTTTTGGACTTCTGGATTTTGAACATTGTGATTGCCTCTGTTAATTTTTCCGGTTTTGGAATCACTCGTATGATTTTTCTTCTTCTCGATCTCTCAGGATTTCGATAAGGTGTGGCCAATTTTCGATTCGGCTCAATCTCGCGATTTCCGCAAGGTAAACGGCTTGAGAACCCTGAATACTGCGAATTTGAATATCAAATTTCTTTGGTGTGGCTATTTGTTTTCTTATTGAATAATGCCTATGAAGGTTGTTCAAGGGATTATCAGCGAGCTTGAATCACAGGGGGCATTGCCAAGGAGTAATTCGAGGGTTTCATCACTGGCCACTTGCTGTGGACCAAGGTTGGTTGAGGCTACGCTAATGTGATTCTTATGTTTTATGTTCATTAGGGTTTCTAGTGTTCACAATGGGCAACTAGTTAGTCCTTCCGCTTCCTATTCATTGGGCATTTTATGCTTAAGTTCTCTACTTAACATGTTAAGCTCTTGTTCTTAGGAGCCTGCTCTTGGGTTATATCTGAAGTTCTAGGAAATTGAGCAGCACTGGTACCTCTTGTTTTCATTGTAGGTTTGTGGAGCTCTTGTGGCAACTTTCACTGCATGCATTAAGAGAAGTTCATAGACGGACATTTCCTGCTGATGTGGCTTCCAATCCTCTGCCTTCTTCTCTAACAGACGTATCCTTCTCACATGCAGCTACTTTGCTTCCTGTAACCAAGGTAGTACCCTTCTTTATTTCCGTTCAAGATTGTGTGTTATACTTACATAGATCTATGTGAACCCTTTTGAGTATGCATGGAATACCATACAAATGCTCGTTTCTCTATTGCAGGCCAGGATAGTGCTTGAGCGCCGTCGATTTCTTAAAAACGCAGAAACTGCAGTACAAAGACAGGCCATGTGGTCTAATTTAGCCCATGAGATGACTGCAGAGTTCCGTGGTCTCTGTGCTGAAGAGGTAAGATGTTATGTGTTCTTTTTTGGTACTGAATTCTTTAGTCTGATTGTATTGGCTTTTTTCATGCATACATGTTCTGTCTCGTTGGCATCAGGCTTACCTGCAACAGGAATTAGAAAAACTTAACGATTTAAGAAACAAAGTAAAGCAGGAAGGAGAAGTGTGGGATGACCTTGTGTCTAGCTCCAGTCAGAATTCTCATCTAGTTTCAAAGTCCACTCGGTTATGGGATTCTATAATGGCTCGTAAAGGTAAGTTTTAATGCTGTTTATTTATCCTTGAGTCAATACAGAGAAAAAGTACTCAAAATGTAGAATTATGTAGTTATGGTTTTGTTTTTTGTCTCTATCTTCAGATCAGCATGAAGTTCTTGCGTCAGGTCCCATTGAGGATTTGATAGCTCACAGGGAGCATAGGTAATTGGCCTCTTATAAGACACACGCTCTGAATTGCGCTTACCAATTTACTGATGTCTGGTCTCCTTTGATCTGTAGATACCGAATTTCAGGATCAGCCTTACTTGCAGCTATGGATCAGAGTTCTCAAGTTCCTCGTGCAGAATTACTCTCTGCCCATTCTGATGATTCAGCTTTGTCACTTGCAGATGACAAAGAACTAACTGATGGATTGTACGCAAACATGCATGAGCATTCTCTACGAGACAGTTTTGAAACCAACTCACAAGCAAGTGATGAAACACTTTCTCGAGTAGATGATAGAGGTGGAAGGGTCAACCAGACAGTTGATGTAGCGGAAATCATAAGGCGATGGACACACGCATTACAGCGTATTCATAAACAGTCTCTCCTTCTTGTATGTTTTCTCATATCTCGTTTTGGGGTTTTCACTGAAGTACCTTTAGCCATTACGCCGTTATTATTGCTTGATTCTCCACACTCTCTTCTTTTGTTCTTTGCGAGGAGTTCAGTTACATGGTTTTGTTGCTTACTTTCATTTGTACATGTTTAGGCTAAAGCAAATGATGGGGATGGTCCAGATATTTTGCGGACTGCAACTGATGGTGGTACAATTGGGCATGTTGAATCATTGGCTGCGACTTTGACTGAACATCAACAACATTTAGCTAGCTTTCAGGTAAATGTCTTGCGTGTTTGTTCCCTTAGGTAGAAGTTGCTTTTGACCAACTGTGGAAGTCAAGTGCCCAACGTAGAACTCTAATCTGCTTTTGTTGAGGGCCTTGATAAAAAAATTTCAAGGAAACAAATTTTATAGACGGCATTCGCCTCACTAAAACAAAACTAAAAAAATCTGCTTTTCAGCAATTTTGTTTTATTTATATAATATTTGGTTGGAGATTTCCATTAATAATTGTGAATATTCTGGTTCAACTACGTTTGAGTGAGTATCAAAATTTGTTAGATAGATGGAGTAATTACATTTTTGTTACCATGCCCTTTGTCGGATGTCTTGGACCAGGGGCCTGCTCACAAAAACTTTCTTATGCATTTAGCTCATATTTACTGGTTAAACCTCTACTATGTTCTTACTGCTGATGGCACACTATATGCAGGTACTCATCAACCAACTAAAGGAAGTGTCTCCAGCCATACAAAAGTCCATATCAGAATGTACTGAAAAAGTTAATAGTCTTCCCCCGACCTTACCTCCAGTTACGAGGAGAAACGAGCAAGCATCTTCACTTCTACAATCTCAGGGCACTGGGAGAATTATGGTAACAGTTTGATGAGCTAATTCTTTTTCTCTTCCAATACACATTTGATTGAGATGCTGTTTTTCTTCTTGTAATTCAGGAAGGTGTGTCCAATGATGTTGCAGAGCTGACCTCGACATTTTCCAATGTTCAGCTTGAGAAGGTCTCAGCTAGTCCGACGTTAAAGCTTCCCCAACTATTTAGCTCCACTCCTACTTCTGGTAAAGGTGGAAATGCACAAAAGCGACAGCCAATGGCTTCTCAGGTCAACAAAATGGAAAGCTTGTCTGAGAAGAACTCTACAGACCAACCACTGTCAAATACTCGAGCAGACAATTTGCCGACTGGTTGGTTGCATATTTCCCTTTTCTATTAAAAAAGCATAGATAGTATATTGGTAAAAGTTTTCAATGTTTATTTAAAGCTCTCTGTGATATGCAGACCTTTTTCTTATAACTTTTTTCCCAGAAGGCTTGTAGGAAGAAAGCACCCTATAGGTTTATTAGCCATCAAATAAGCCTATATCTGAAGAACTATAACTGATTACCATTGTTTTTACTAAGATTTTCAGGGTTCTCCACTTTGGTTTGGCCAGTTCTCGTAGTGTGAATTTTCACGTGTTTAGTTTTGAAATTTTTGATACCAATCATCCATTTCAGAGGCCTATTCCAGTTCTAGAGGCGCATTTCCTAGAAACTGGCTTGTTGGAGAATGTAGTTCATTTACTTGATCACAATATGTGTTATCTGCTAATTCGGATTTTGTGCTCTAATATTGGTTTCAGATACCAACAGCTCTTTTGTCCAGAACCTAAAGAAATCCGTACGGGAAGCGGCTCTGTTAGTTCCTTCCTCAGCAGGATCATCACGGGACAGTCAATCCGATGAGGGCTCTGAGCATTATTTCGTGCCTCTATCAGCAGCTGGCTTTTCCCGATTTCCATCAGAAACCAAAGGCCTGTCTCACAAAGCGTCGAGGTTGCTTACACCTCTGAGCGAGCCTTCGTATTGTGAACCCAATGTTCCCGATAGCCTTGCGCCAAGCAAATACAGTGATATACCTGACACGTTTGATGATCTAGATTCTTTCAGAGATTACGATAACGGGAATGGGTTTTTCTCAGTTGCTGGATCAAACAGTGTAGCTTCTGATGCACCGCAATCGTTTTACGACGTTGAAGATCAAGTATTTTCCCCACCTTTACTAATGGACTCGTCCCTATTATCAGATACCTATGAAGACTTGCTAGGTATGTTCATTATCTTCCTAATGTTGTATATATAAGTCAGTCACAAATGTTAATTAGAAGAGAGCACAATCAGAACTAAACCTGTTAGATCATAAAATTACAGCTTTGAGGATCTCACAAGTGTGTCATTCACAGAGTTCGACTTTCCTTTTGCAGCTCCTCTGTCAGAAACCGAAGCAGCTTTGATGGAGCATTAGGAAGAAGAAGAAGAAGAAGAAACCCTGAATCGGACAAAAACTATGACACTTGTGTATATTGTTCTTGAGGCATTCGAAGCCTGTGATCTCTGGGTCTCACACAGGTGTTTCAGTATTACCATTTAACAAAGCTACTCTGAATTTATCTTTGATTTGTTGGTAATGAGAGAGACTCTTTGAAGAATGAATAATGGTACTCTTATTTGTTTGTGTAAAAAAAAGCCTCTAGCTTAGATAGAAGCATTGCTATCTAATCTTTTGTATTCCAAAATCTGATTTTTTTTCTATAAAAAAAGTTTAGATGTAAAGAAAATAGAGAAGAAATGTTCAAAATGTTGTTTGGAAATTTTAGGATTGTGTCTACCCTTATTTAGTTAAATTTATTGTTTACAAAAAATCTGGATATCTATGATGATCTATAAATGGAATGAATATAAAAATATAATATTTCTTAAAATAAAACAAATCACTAATTTTAAAAGATGGGATATTTACTTCAATTTATAAATGTATAATATCATAAAATAATACTTTTTAAAAAATTTGTTATAAATTTATCACTCTAAATTTAAAATTTCAAAAATAACACAAAATATTTTTTGAAAATACATATTTATCATAAATAAATGATAAATATAACTAAAATATTATATTTGAGATTTTTTCAATTTAGAATTTAATTTTTTTATTCAAAAATTTTTTTAAAGTATTTTAATATTAAATTTATACTATTTTTGAAAATTTAAACTAATACTGGTATATTTGTAACAAAAACTAGAAAAAATGTTATTTTTGCCAATTGAGCTTTATAAATTACATGTATACATATGTAATAATAGTTTTATACTATGTATTATATTTGTGTTACTTTGTAATAAATAGATAACATTAATATCATAAAATATCATTTTTAAAGTTTTTATTCCAAATTTAATATTTTAAAATTAAAATTTCAAAAATAACACAAATAATTATGTAAAAATATTTATTTATTTTAAATAAATTATACATAAATATTAAAATGTTATATTTGAGTTTATTTTTTTAATTTAGAGTTTAATTTTTCTATTAAAATAAATTTTTAATGTTAGTATCAAATTTGTGCTATTATTAGAAATTTAAACTAATGATGCTATTTTTGAAAGAAAAATTTAAAATAGTGTTATTGTTTCAATTGCCCAATAGGTAATGTTTAAAGAAAAAAATACACATGATAAAAAAAAATTTTGTCACGGGGCCATAAAAGATCGGACCAATAAACCAATATGTTCATACGAAAATTTAACACTGTCATACGAGGGAAATTTGAATCGAACTACACACCGTTAGGATGGATGTACATGTAATGCAAACACTAATCCAATTACTCTTTCCACCTGATAAAAATTTATATAAAAGACTATATACTACTAGTATTAAGGCAAATATAGTAATTTTATACCAGCATTAAGTTATACTAAATTTTTTAGTAGAGTGAAATGCATATAGGGTTAAATTTGATCCCTCTAATATGTTGAAAGAAAGAGACAGATGTTATTTTCCTAATTGTATACTGTTGTTAAGTTAAAGGTTCAAACTTTTACATTATTTAAAAAAAATTAACATCACAGTTTTTTTTATTTAAGAATCAACACACATTTACAAAGATATAATCATTCATCCCCAAAGTTATTACAGATGATACATTTACAAAAGGAAAAGGAAAGACAATCATTGGGGAATAATCAAAGAAATCAATAAGTCATCCTTTCCTCAACCAAACACCATCCATCTTCATCATATTCTTCCACATGATCCACCATCATCATCATCATCATCCCCACATCACAAAAACTCATCATTTTATCATCATCATTAGACTCATCATCATTAGAATCATCTTTTTCTTTGTCATCATCATCAGTCTGTGTTTTCACAATTTCCTCTACAACACTTCCACTGTATTCATCTTCTTCTTCTTCTTCTTCATCATAATCATGATCATAATCATAATCATCGGATATAAGATCAAGAATTCCGGTAGCCGAGAACCCAGAAAGCTTCAAACCGGGTCTAAGTCCACCAGCGACATGCCAAGTCAGCATCTTGTAGGTAACGTCATTTGATCTAACCTTTGAAAAGCCTTTAGTTTTGACTTTGGATTTGGTAATCGGATGCATATGGCACTCCAAGCACTTTGCTTGACCACATCTTCCGGTGAATTTGGAGTGATTAGTCGGCTTCGATGACACTTTGGTAAATAATCCAGCGGTTGGGCGTGAAGTCAAAGGATTGACCAACTTCGATTCCGGCCTCCGATTCAGCGACGGAGGTAGAATCCGATAAGTTCTTACCATACCATGTTGTTTGCCTTCACGCTTCATATCAGCAGTTAGATTGATGAGACTTTTGAAGAAGAAAGGAAATATGTGAAAATGTGAAATGATATAAAAAAAGAGGTAGCTTGAAGGATAATATGATAAAAAGAGGAACTTAGGAATATGCTTGCGGGACAAGGAATAGTCTAAAGTCAAGACAAATTACGACAAAAGTGTGTTAACTTGTGGACCAAATCAATTGAGTTGTGTAGATAACTTCCACTGCACAATTATTGGAATTTTCTTATGTTAATCAGCAGTAAGAATAAAAAAAAAAAAGAGAAAGAACCAAAAGAAAATAACAAATTTCTGATATAGGAAACAAGTATATTGTTGAGACTTTGAAAATTTATTAATTTAAAGAGATATTAGTTACTCGAAATATTAATTTATAGAAAGAACCAAAAGTACATGCAAATTATATAGAATAACTGACAAAAATAATATTTTTTAAATTTTTTGCTCCAAATATAATATCATTACTTTAAATTTTCTATTAAAAATCCAAATATAATATTTTAATGGACAATTCAATAAATAGTAGTATTTCAAGTTGTTGTTCTAAATATAGTACTAATCATTTAAATTTCTAAAAATAACACAAATTTAATATTAAAATAATTAAAAAAAAAATTTGCTAATGAAAAAAAATTAAATCTTAAATTAGAAAAAGTGAATCCAAATATTATATTTTAATTTTATATATAATCTATTTAAAGTAAATAATTATTTTCACATAATAATTTATGTTATTTTTGAAATTTTAATTTTACTATGTTAAATTTGGAAGATAAAATTAAAATAATGCTGTTATTTTAAAGTATTATTCTATTTTAATTATATTTATAATTTATTATAATAAATATGTATTTTTAAAAAATAATTTATGTTATTTATGAAATTTTAAATTTAAAGTGTTAAATTGGAAAAAAAAATTAAAAAGTGTTGAATTGCCCTATTGGTTATATTATTAGACCAAAACAAACTTTTAATAATATGATATAGAGAAATTCGAATACTTGGATTCGACAATTGCTCCAATTCATATCTTCTTCTTACAAGAAAACTCAAGATTGACCACTATTGAATTCATTCTTTCTTTCTATTATAATATAATGATACATGAAATTGTTATTAAGACAATCAACTACGAGAAGGAAGAGTTCTTACTTTTCTATTTCTTTTCTTGTGATTTATCATATACAAACAGGAACCCTGAAACTAAAGCTTTTTCTCTTCTTACTTTGGTTCTCCTGAGAATCCAATCTTTAAACATGTTCATGAGATGAATCAATGAGAGGTTCATTCGGTTCCTGACCAGTTTCCATAGATTTTGAGGCTTTCTTCTCCGGATATAACACATAGTGTTGAAACATGAAGAGAATGTCGAAAAATATCGAAATCTGTAGTATGAGAGAGATCTATTAGAGAAAAGAAAGAATCTAACACAACAAAAAAACACCAGCCCAGAATTTTCTTACGAGTGATAGAAGAGTCTTTCCAATGTTCCCATAGAAATTCACCCACGAATCTGCAACAAAACACAGAAAGAAAAGTTTAGTCTTTGTGTTCCAAATGTTACTGTTATCATCAGAGCAAACAGAAGCTATTGATGTGATGCAGAAGGGATTGTTATTACTTTGATCTATAGATTGTATAACCATTTGTAGATAATTAGTGAGTCCTCCACCAAAATCTAGAAGAATATTCCCGATACTCCACCCGACTGTGCTCTTCCTAGTGAAGTTCATCTTTGCCTACGAAACACATGAATCTATAAATGATATATATTTCAATTTTGGAAAATTAAAAGGTTGAGAATCATTTCTCACCTGTGGAATGTACTTGATGCATGTCATGAGTACCTGAATCGAGCTATAAGAAACAAACTATATCATGAAAAGGCTTCAGATTACCATTAAAAAGGAGTTGGGTTAAGGCTCTTCGCAACAACTTACTTGAAGATGGAGATGAGCCAAAGCCAAGATTGTGTAGGTAAAGCTATGAAGAAACAGATAGCTGCAAATGCCCATACAACAATCACAACACCTGTAGCAAGTCTGGACACTTTTTGAGGTCCACGCTGCAGAAGTCACAAAGAAGAAGAAACAACATATAAGAAAAAAACAAAGCATAGATTCCAGATAAATGAAAAAAACAAAAGAATTCATTACTCACTTCATAGATAAAGATCTGGAACAGTGTAAGAGCTGTCATTAAAACTGCATGGATTGAGAATGCAACATCATTTGCAGCCACAGGTATCATCTGAAATAGGAATAAAAAATCACGTAGCTGTCTAATGCAGTTTCCCAGAAAGAAGAAAAACTAAACCAGTTCGAACAACAATGTGGAAGCACACTGAAAGAGACAATATGTTCTGTTTCAGAAACAAAAGCTCATATTGAACAGAAATATACATGCCCATGAACATGTTAAACTCTAAAAAGTAACAAACCTGTATTGAATTTCGGACTTAAATAGCTAAGAATTGAGGGAATCAGAAATATTTGAGAGAGTTAAGTTCATAGATTCAACAACACTGAAAGAAGACACAATCTAGGCATATACCAAGAACTTCAACTACAAGATTCCAGACTAATAAATCGATAAACAGTGTGGATAAAGAGAGAAAGAGGAAAAAAACCTCTTTGTAGCCATAAGTGTCAAAGTACTGCTTCTGAATAATCGGACTAAAGTAGAGGCAGACGTTGTAGATCATATAGGACGAGTGCTTAGTCAAATTCAACAGCACGAAATCGAAGTTCAATCCAACAACACTTTCCCCAAAAGCAAAAACAAAAACAAAAACATTAATTTTAATTTCCAGAAAAACAAAATCCCATTTAGAAAGAAAAAGAAAAGTGTTAAATACCATTTTCTGCGAAAATTCAAAATCAGTTGCGGGTAAAAGCTAATCGACCACGAAGCAAACGCGATCCATCCAACGATTTCGTAACAGATTTCAAGCGTAGTCGAATTCCACGACGCCATTTGTTTTCTTTGTCTCTAAATTTGTTCTTTGGAGAATTTGATGAAGAAGCCCTAAAAGGGAAAGAGGGAAAGAAAAGAAACTAAAAACAGGAATTGAAATAGAGGAAGCAAAACAGTTGCAAAAAAGGGGTCCCATATGATGACGTGTCATGATCTGGGAGACTATTAGCGTTAAAGATTCCAAGATCTGAGCGTGGATGAATAAAATGAACCTTCTCTGAATCTGACTGTCTTTACAGGTATGTTCGTTTTAGACATCGTATGATAGCAAACTATTACAAGATTTCAAATAAAGACAAAACTCGAAAAGTATTTTTAAATGGAAAAATAATTGTTAAAATATTGAATTTTTATGTTTAGATTATTTAAATATCAAATTTTTTATAGTTTATTATGTCGATTTAAATATACAATTACTTAATATTAACATCAAATTTAAATTAGCTTTGAATAAGGAATAAAAAAAATCATCGAACTGATAAATGGTAATAAAGAGAGTTGTGATCAAACATTTCATACAGATAAGATATTTGTAAGAAACTAAACCAAACATAAAGTTGTATAAGTTGTATGCAAATAAGTTATAAAGGATTATCTGCACAGTATATAGAATTGGTAAGTCTTATTTAGGTTATGTCAAATTTAGTCAACAAACATCGATATTGTTCTCAGTTTATCACAGATTCGACTCATCTTATTCGCCCAATCAAATATTCCTAAGGATGGCCAGGTTTCAATAATAAGATTAAACTAGATTTTGACCCGCGCCATGCGCGGAGTAAATTATTTATTATATTTTATACAATGAAATTTTATAAAATAATATATATAATTAGTTTATATATTGAAATATTGTCTGAAAATTTAAAAATCATATTACCATGATAAAATAATATATCATAATTGTATTATGTATAATGTAAAATATAGTCTTGTGGATTGTTTTATATGAGTAAAAATTCATTTTTTTATATGAAAAGATTTGAATATTTGAAATTTAAAAAATTCTAGTAAAGAAATATTTTAAAACTCAATTAAAATTAAAACAAAATATAAGTGCTTATACTAAAATCATTAATAAGATAAGTAAAATATTTTGGTGTAGAAATTAAAATATGTTATCGATAAATATAAAAGAGTATAAATATAGTTTGACTATTTTTCAATTAAAATTTAAATCAAAATGTTGGCATTGACATATAATAATTTATGTATTGATTAGTAGTAGATAATGTAGGGAAAGATTTAAAAAATTTACTCTAATGATTTTATGTGTATTAATGGTGATTGAATGACATATATAGTAATTTATCTAGTAAATTAAGACTTGTTTTAAATTTGTTTTGAGAGATTATGAGGAAGCGACACCTCAGCTGGTATAGTTGTAAATAACACGTCGAGGTAAGGTTATTTTTTTAAAATGATTCTCAATTAATATATTAGAGATAATACGAGTCTCTACGTTAGCACTACCGAAGTTTGATTTAAATTTTCAACCAAGGGAGAAAAACTTACATGCGAATGCGCTTGCCAAAAAACTCCAAAAGAAACATTCGATTTTCACTTACATTAACACTTTTATTCTATTTTGATTAAAAGATATGTATGTTATTTTATGAACT
This sequence comes from Pugionium dolabratum, assembly GCA_018901945.1. Classification (NCBI taxonomy): domain Eukaryota; kingdom Viridiplantae; phylum Streptophyta; class Magnoliopsida; order Brassicales; family Brassicaceae; genus Pugionium; species Pugionium dolabratum. The sequence goes on along the minus strand of JAEVFF010000104.1, from coordinate 197,995 downwards.
TCCTTGTAACTGAAGTGTAGTTACATATTGTCAAAAAAAAAAAGTTGTATGAAGTGATGAAGTTTTTGGGAGTAGATTAAGTTTGATGAGTTTTTAGTTTTGCTATTGAAGTATATTAAATTTAGTAAATTAGCTTATAATAATGTAGCTTCCAAATAGAAAATTAAAAAGGATAGTTTTCAAAATTTAATCCTATTTTGGGGTTTATTTTCAAATTTTCTATTTAAATTAGGAAAAATAATTGTCAAAACTATACTCTATCACATAGTAACATATGTGCAGTTTCGAAATGTATCTAAACCTACACGAAGTATATGAATAATATGATAACATGTACAAACTATTTTAGAGCATATGCTTAACATCATAATTTGATTTTTAATTGGTCGAATCTTAATCGGCGATATTAATTCAGTTGGTTAAAAATTTAATCCAAAATCGATGATTGTATGTAATAAAAATTGAGTTTTTTAATTCATTAAATTAACAATTTCGATTAAAATTTCAACTAATCAAAAATTATGTTTTGATGTTAACATGTTTCAAAATAATTTGTATATATCACTATATTATTCATATATTTTGTATAGTTATAGATACATTTCAAAACTGTATATATGTGATCAATGTGATAGAATATATGTCGTATAGCTATGAATCATTTTTCCTTTAAACTATCTCCAATATATTTTCAATTCAATACTTTAGTTTTTAAAGACTCCACAATGGATTCTCAATTCAACATTTTTCCTTTAAACTATCCACAATGGAGTAATTGTAGAGATTTGGGTAATTAGTAAAATTTTGAGCATTAAAAAGGTTACTATTTCACTAATATAAAGCTATAAAAAAAGAGTTTATTTGACGTAATAAAACTCTTAATCCCGAGTCATTTTTGTTTGGTTCGGTTCGGTTCGTTTTACCCAATCTATCACCATTTTTGATTAGACGTATTTTACCACTCCCGGAACTGCGACGTCGTTTTTCTTCGGTCCTACATTTCTGATCTTCGAACCCTAAGCAAGGTGAGGTGAGGAGAGGAGAGCTCCGTTTTTAGTCGGATTAATGGCGGCGATGTTAATCGGAAGAGTTTTTAGATCAGCTAAAAACTCCCAATTGGTCATTCGTTCTCGATCCTTCTGTACAACATCTGCCGCTCGTCAATCAGATTCCGATGGTCAGCGAACTGAATCTTCATCTCCATCGTCGTCGTTCACGTTCGACAAAGAAAACGAGAAACCCATCTTCGTGAAAGCTCCGAACGCACGACGGAATAACGAATCGGATTCGGTAACGATGCCAACGTCTTTCATGACGGGTTCGATCGTGGGGAAGAGATTCTACAAGAAAGTAACAACTAGAGAAGCAGACGATGGAAATGGATGGACTGTGATGCTCGATTACAGAACCCTTAAAACCCCTTCGAAAAGACCTCTCAAGCTTCGTTCTTTAGCACTCGCTAAGGCCATTGCAGCTGAATGGGAGTATCAGGTTTTGTTCACTTAAAGTCTCAACATTTTCCTCTATGTTCATGTTCAAATTCAATCTTTTTGCTTCATAAATTTGCTACTTTAATCAATAATTGGTTTGATGGAATTGAGTTTAAATCCTTGTGATTGGACATGTTCATCGTTTATTCAACATAAAGCTGAGAACTTGCTGTTATTTGTATCGATGAACATCTAAATCTAATCCACTGTTCTTTAGAGCACCTAGTGTTAGATTGGTTTCTGGGTTTTGCGATCTGAGTTTTAGAAATAGGTTGAACATCTACTTATGTTTGTGCGGTGACTAACATGAGGTCAACACAATGACCCTGTGTAGCTAACGGAAGGAATCAGACCATTCACAATGCCGCTCATGAAGCTAGCATGTACTGCACTCGAAAGAGTTCCTCTTACACGTTCAAAGATCATCGAACATCTATTAAGAAAGTTACATCAGGATCTCGTCTTTTACCGAGCACCTGAAGACAATGACCTAACCAGTGACGTCCATGGTATATAGAAAAAGCTTTCTCCTGAACCTCCGCTAACTCCTAGACTTACTGGGTTGTGCCTTTTGCAGAAGTTCAAGTGGAGAGGATTGATCCTCTACTTGAGTGGGTAGAATCAGAGTTTGGGGTCAAACCGAAAGTGTATTCTAGCATCTTCGGTGGTAAACAAGATGAAAAGCTAGTGAAAGCAGTAGAAGATCTGCTCAAGAAGACAAATGATGGTGAACTCGCTAGCATCGATGCGCTTGAAGCATCATCTCATTCCGTAGTAATAGCTCTTGGCATCTTCTGTGGGAAATTGCAGATCGATGATGCAATCAAATTGATTAGACTTGAAGAAGATTTACAGGTTTCCACATTGTTACGTCGCATACTTGCTAACATCTATACCTTTTTGCGTCAATGTATCTAATCATTCTCATACCTTTGATTCAGGTGGACAAATGGGGATTAGTAGAAGGCGGGCATGATATTGATATTGCTGATCTCAAAGTTCAGATCGCAGCCGCTACTGTGTTTCTTGCTCTATCCCGCGGAAACTGACCATCAATCTATTTTGCTTCGTTCCAACAAAAAATGCTTCTCTGAGAGCTTATCTTATCTGTTTGTAGAATAGATGATTACCCTTCTAGAGCTAAGGGTAAAACATTGTATCATTCTTCTATCCGATACCAATAAAGCAACCGAGTGTTTATATAAAGGCAATACAGAGGGAAAAGTTTTAAGTTTTCAATTTATTGCTTGTTATAAGCAATTAATTTCAGTAAAAGAAAACTCATCTATTCTAATATTTGTAACCTGAAATTGGAATACAAGGATGAGTCTGAAATTGGAGTTTCTTGCAGATTTATTAGCATCAAAAATCCATCGGCGAATGGGTTTCCAATGGGTATTGCTTGGCTGAGTTGTTTGTTCAACTGGATTGCTGAAGCTGCTTGATGTGTGCTATCTGTTTGCCTGGGTTCAATCCCTTTGGACATGCTCGAGCACAGTTCAAGATTGTATGGCATCGATACAGCTTGAATTCGTCATTAATAGCTTCAAGTCTTTCCTTAGTGTACTCATCTCGGCTATCACTTATCCACCTGCATATGTAGATAAACATCTTGTTACAATACCTTGAAAGATCAACACTCTAACCTAATAACGCAGACACATTTGAAAAAGAACAAAGAGTCCATAGCACCTTCCCTTAAAGGTCTCTCCTCCATTTCAGTTCAACAAAAAGCTAAACTAAGCTACAACTAAAGGAGGAAAAAACAGCCTAAATGACAGACATAATGACACAGACAATCGGACCGTTGATTTTACGGTTTTTTACGGTTTTCTATAGCGGCAGCTGAAGAAGCACAAAGAGTCCTCAGCACCTTCCTACGGAGATATCTCCTCCATTTCAGTTAAGCAGAGAGCTAAACTACACTACAACTAAAGAAGCAAAAAACAACCAAAATGACAATTTATAATGAACTAATGTAAACTACGGACAAGCCACACGTGATCAATCCTCCAAATCTTATTGTTCACACCCACAAAATTCCCAAAACAGAAGGAACACCTAAAGAAAAAAAATGAGTCCTTACCACAATCCTTTCAGAGCTAAGCTACAACTAAATAAGTAAGCAACCTTAGTTGACCATAATAACACACTACATAAATTACCAACAAGCCATACAAAACCTTCATAACATCATCAATCTTATTGCTCCAGGAAACAAATTGATTATGAAAAGACAGATTTTGTTTACCTGTTGGCATGGAGCAAAGCGGCTGGGCCGAGATAAGACTCAGGGTTCCACCAGTAGCTAGGGCAAGAAGTGCTACAGCATGCGCATAGAATGCATTCATACATTCCATCAAGCTTAGCTCTATCCTTCTTGCTCTGTAGAATCTCCTTACCAGGAACAGACGCTGGATTCTTCCTCTTCAACCATGGCTCGATACTCTTGTACTGGTTATAAAAATTCGTCATGTCCACCACCAGATCCTTAATCACAAACATATGCGGCAAAGGCGTGATTGTCGTCTCCGAGGATCCGGATTCGATCTTTGTTAAACAAGCGAGACCGTTGCATCCATTTATGTTCATCGCGCATGAACCACAAATACCTTCTCGACACGAACGACGGAAAGTGAGCGATGGGTCCATCTCATTCTTAATCTTAATCAAAGCATCTAGAACCATCGGACCACAATCCTTGAGATCAATTTGGTAATCCTGAAGCTTAGGCTTCCCAGGACTATCTGGATTCCATCGATAGATCTGAAACGTCTTGAGGTTCGATCCTCTGCCGCCGGTAGAAGCTTTCGATTGTACTTCTGATCCCGATGCTGTCCATCGCGCCGGAATCAACTGCACCGCCGCTGATAACCTCGTCGGCTTCGTTCCAACAACTCTTCCGATCAAACCGAACGCCATTTCCTCGGAGAGAGCAAATGAAATGAAAATTACTGAGAAATGGCTGAGATAATTTCTTAATAGTCTTTCTTTATTTTTAGAAAAATGTTCAATAACCAAAAATTATTAATTAACTAATGATGATTAGTTGAAAAAATGATAATTACTGAGGCTTAGCTTCGTCTACATCGTCATCACAACCGTTGAACAAAGCTAAAACAATCCTGACCGTTTATTAATACCAACTTAAGGCTAATCACCAAACTCGTAGATATGTTCTAAACGCGCGTGTTGGCCTCGAGAAGTGTGTTACATCTACCACACGAAAACGAGAAAGACGTCCCGTTTGGATTCAGATGATAAACAATTTGTGCCGTTTTCAGCTATTCTTCAACAATGTCGCCTCGACAAATGTAGACAGGAGAAAGACACGTGGCAAACAAATAGCTAATAGCAAAAACCGAACTAGGTTTGGTCAAATAATCCGAACCGAATAAGCCGAACAAAAACTGAACCAAAAAAATGATTTTAGTTGGTATTCAGTTATAAAGAAATAACTGAACGTATATTATTTTGGAAAACCATGATTATTGGTTAGTAACTGAAACCGAATCAAAAACCGTAATAATATCCAAAAAACTGAATTATTTTTGGTTATGTTCGGTTATCCGAAAATATTTCGGATATTTAGGATAGTTCGGTTATTTACGGTTATTTTTTAGTTATTTTCGGTTATTTTTTGTTATTGTTTGGTTATTTTTAGTTATTTTTTGGTTATTTTTGGTTATTTTTTGTTATTTCGGTTATTTCGGTTATTTCGGCTATTTTCGGTTTTTAAATTTAATAACCGAACCGACTAAAACCAAAGTATAACCGAACTGAAATATAAAAATAATCGAATGAATCTTTAATCCTACCAACCAAAAACTAAAACCGAAAATAACCAACCGAAAGCGAACCGAATAGAGAATGCCCAGACCTAAACCAGACTGTGACGAGAAAAAGCGTCCCGTTTCTATACAGATGACAAACATCATGCCGTTTATTTTGCTTTCATTTTACAAGTTTCAACAAACAAAAAATACGTAAAAATGAAACTAATCTATATTTAAACCTCAGAAAAACGCTAATTGTTTCTGAATTCTAATTCTTTCAACGTAATCAAATCCGCTGTGAGAGAAAAAAAAACGCAATCAAATCATTTTTTCATTAAAGGTTACACAAAAAAAAACAAGAAGACAAAAGTTTCTTGTTGTTTGAAGATCATCTCATGTCCTAAATCTCATCTTTTAAACAATCTTTGAATGGCATCGGTAAGATCTTTCTCATTTCAACCTTTTTCACATTTTTGATCAAATAAATATTACGTTTTAACATCTAAATCACCATAATTCAGAAAACCATTTTCGTATGTTTTGCATTGATTTCGTATGAGCAATTACAATAAATTCAAATGTTGTTTGGAATATCTCAAAATTCAGAATAATCAACCACGACAACAACAAGATCGACCATTGCCAAAATTTGGCGAATGGGATGTGAACGATCCAGCATCAGCAGAAGGATTCACAGTTATATTTGCGAAAGCTCGAGACGACAAAAAGACAAACGCTAGTGGCCGGGCCACGTCACAACGCCGTGATCTCAACAATAACAAAGGACAAGAAGAACCTCCGGTAACATCTCTTTTAGATTTATTTCCGTCGACTACATAAATTTATACGAATAAATTTATTTTCATCCGTATTTTTAAGGTCTTTTATTAGTTACATAAACTATGTTTTTCTTCCGTAAACTAAATAATTTCATAAATTATTATAATTATAGAAATTCCGTTAATATTCATATGTTAAATTTTTATTAAACTTTTTTTATTTCGAAAATCTGGTTTTAATTTCAAAATAAACCAAAATTAAAATCAGATTTTCGAATTAGAACCAGATTTAGTAACTATTTAACGCGTAAACAATTTATGCAATTAGAATAATTTATAATGTTTAATTAATTTATGAAAGAAAAATATAGTTTATTTAGTTAAACGAAGACCTAAAAATACGGGTGGAAATAAGTTTAGTCGAATAAGTTTGTGTAGTTGACGGAAGTAAACCCATATCTTTTTCTTTAATTTTACAAATATAGGACTAATTTGAATAACGAAAACATTAGCCTTTATTTGTTATGTTTTGGAAGAATACGAGGACTAAATGGGATAAAATAAACTAAAAGGTTTTTGTTTTGTTGTTGTATTGCAGAAGAAATGGTTCTGCTGTTTCTAAGGAACAACGTCAAGAAAAACTGAGTCAAAAACATTTTGTAAAAATCAGATTTATTAGATCATCAAAAACAGTTTCATGTTTACTGGAATCTGTATAAACTTATCATTACAGAGGTAAAAAGAAAGACCGACGTTTAACATTACTTAGTACTATACAATATCAATATCTCTTAAGCCAATGTTTGGTGAATCTTCTTGATCTGACCCATTGGTACTCGTCTTTTTCTTGAACGATTTCTGGCTGAAAATTCGAGATACAGTTTTCCCAGGACGCAGGACTGATCTCGAACTGCCTTCAAAGTGGTTATGTTTCTTGTCTAGATCATTTGATAGTTTCTTGACTAGTTCCACGAAATGTCTTCTGAATGTTGGATATCTTGATACTGATTTGGTCAGTCCTTGAAGCCTAATTAAAACCAAACAAAGAGTGTCTTAAACCAAACACAAAGAGTGTCTTACAGTCTGAGTCAAAAGAACGACACAAGATTGTGGGTTATTGTTTATTTACCTGCGAGCAAAGGCATCAAGTTCGGCTTTTTTGAGTTCGGTTAGAGGAGGAGATTCAGAGTTTGCAATGGAGCTTTTAAATCTCTCTGAATCTCCAAACAGCAGAACCAACTTTCCAAGATACTCTTCTTCCTGTTCAGATAAATTCGCTGCTTGGATCTGGTCTTTAAGGATCAGAAATGGATTCAGAAACCAATCAAAAAAGGAATCTTTTGGGCGGTTTTTTGTGGTTATCTCTGTTACACCGTCACCTACACAGAACCAGTAGAATTGCAAAAATCCAGAGAAGCTTAAAGATACGGTTTTGTAATGGAATTGGCAAGAAAACTGTAAAAATACTGCAACCTACCGAGTAACAAACCAGAAGAATTGGATTTAATGGACCGTAAAAGCTCGTGAAGAAGAGAATAAGCGGGTAAGCCAGTGCTAATCACTCGACAGCCTTTGTTAGACTTAGCTTCTTCGATGTCCTTTGAATTTATAATCCCTTTTGTTACCATGACCTCTCCATACTTCCTACATTCCACAAAAAGAGCTTCCAGAAGCTGCAAAAACAAGAACAGATTTCAATTTCAATACAGAGACAATAACCAAAGATATCGAATAAAATATAAACATAATGGTATTAGAGATTGTGAGTACATCAAGTGGCTTTAGGTCAATCATTGGGCCTTTGTTTGATCCTCCTCTTGTTGGAGTTGTCCTTAAAGAGTTTGGTCTTGAAAGACCACCAGAAAATGCTGTACTAGTGCCCTCTTCGTTTCTTCGGAACTTTGGCCTTAAAAAATCGGTGTTTAGAATGAACAGAGGGAGAGAGATTACCAAATAAACCATTGCAGACAAACCTTGGAAAGCAAGAACCTTCGCGCATGTCAAGAACATCGTTGCTATACTCATCATATATAGAAACAGAAGCAACAACATAACAGAGGCCAAAGAAGAACGATGATTCCTGCGTTGTGACAAGAGAAATCGACTGTATATCATCAAGATTCACGCTTAAAGCAAAAGTCAATTTAAATAAACGAGGTTTAATAACCTGATATGAGACTACGCCCGCGTAAGCACCAAGGAAGACACTAGAGACTATTGATCCTAAAACCGCACCTACAACAGCTAAAGGCCAGAGTAAGATTGCAAGGCCTGCTATTGGGACACACATTGTTTCCAAGAAAGGACCTTCACGTCCAATGAGATCATGAAACAAACGGTGCCAGCCTTTAAACAACATGTACGGGCTTTTGTATAAGGCTACGAGTGAAATCACTGGGAAATCAACAAGAATTCCAAGAACCGCAAGAATCACAGCGCCTGGAATTTGAAGTATCCTGGGTAATATACAAAGAAAAATGATTTCTCTGTATAATGTACTGAATTCCACAGATTTTTCTATACCTTATTTCATAATAATGACTATCCGCAGTAGATATTCTCAGATCATCCATAAGCGAGAAGTATGAATGAAAGCAAACGTCTTTGAAATCGTAGACAACGGTGAAACTCCCTTTAACAGTGCTCCAAGTTCCATCCTAAACGATTGAGTAATGCGATGAATAATAACCCACAAGACATGAAAAGAAAACAAAAACATATAGATCGAGATATGGTCGAAATGGTCGAAAACTTACGTAAAAGGAATGGAAAAGCGGATTAGACTTCCCTTCGCCAACAGCATCAAACGTTGCAAATACTGGGGAAAGAAATCCATATAAAACTCCTCCGAGGATACTTCCTATGATACTAACCACAAGCCAGATAATGATGCCGAGAGGAAGACATAAGCACAGAAAAAGCTTCAAGACTGGACCTAATTGTTTAGCACTAAAACCAAATAAAGACAATTCAAGATCGAAAAAGGTAACAATGATACTATTGTAGAGGACAGAAATTGTTTCCACAAAGAGGAAGTACCTCAATATCGAATATAGAGTCCAAATCCCATGTACTGGTAAAAGGCCTAAGATGATTGCAGAGTTTCCAATAGCCACAATAAGGCATATAAGTGGGCAGAAAACGATACCTAAACAAACAAATAAGTAGAGAAACATGAATAAAAAACATTCATTACAACGAATCTATCGAGTAAAACAGAACAAAGTTCATGGATTAGGTGTTTCCTTCAATAAACAAAGGTACATTATGGTGTTGAAGAAACCTGAATTGACTAAAAAACAAGAATTCTAATTTCATTAACTGTGGAAGCAGTTGATTAATGAATGAAACAATAAATTAGTCTTTAGATGAACCCCAAGGGAGACACGAATGTACAATAAATAATAATATAAAAAACCTGATAAAATCTGTCTGAGAAAGATACAAAATTGGACTTAAAAGAAAGGACTTTACTAATCAATAGAATACATGTTATTTCCACCGTAAACCCATCATCGAATTCGACTCTGAAACATGAAATTATGTCCAATTTGATGAAACTAAGTTTAAGATTTAGTCTTAAAGTTGTTACCTTTAATGACACCCAGAAGAAGTAAACCTGTGAAATAAGGAATGAAGACTATAAATTGCCATAGAGAAGACAATATTCCTGTTGGAGGCTCCATTAGATTATCTTCTCCCTTTTTTCTTCAAAAATACCCAGAAAATTTCAACACAGACCCGTAATGCCGCATTTATGAATCGATTTCAAACCCTAGAATCAGAGAAAAAAGAATCAGAAAAAAGTAAAGCAGAAAATGAGTGTGTGTGTGTGAGAGAGAGAGAGAGAGAAAGAGAGAGACAGACAACTGTCACAGACACGACAAGGGACAGAAGAAGTAATCTTCATTCAGAGGAATTCGAAATATCTTTTTTTTTGTTTTGTAATTACAACTGAACAACAAGACACGAAGGAATCGAGAGAGAGAAGAAAATGTCTCACGTAAGATTTTACGGTTTTCTATTTCCACTGGATTTCCACGGATTTTACGGTTAAGAACCGTCTTTCCTACCAAAACTTACAGAAATTTGAAGCAAATAAAAACCTATTTAACGCAAGAACAAGATGATATTCTAATGCATTTGCTAATGTATCTCCTTGTATTGAGAGGAAACACGAGGAAAAGAAGAACGACATGAAAATTGACACTAAGCGAAGCGACGGTTAAAAAATCACATTATCATTATTTTAGGTTGAATAAGGTAAAATAATATTTTTTAAATTTTTTATTTTAAAAATAAAATTATTAGTTTAAATTTTTAATAATACCATAAATTTAAATTTAAAATATATTAAAATTTTATTTTTAAAAAAATAAATATAATATTTTAACTTTATGTATAATTTATTTAGGATAAATAAATATTTTTATATAATTATTTGTGATATTTTTGAAATTTTATTTTTAAATATTAGATTTGAAACCGAAGTTTTAAAAAATATTATTTTATGATATTAATTTTATTTTTTATTTGATATAAAGCAGGGAAAAAGGTAGGATAAGTGCTCTTAGATCATTGATGATGCTTCTAAGGTTTTGAATTTTATTTTTTAAAACCTTCCTAATACAAAATCTAATTTAATTTAGTATTAAAAACTTTAAAATATATTTTAATAAGGAAAAACAAATCTTAAATTAAAAAAAATCTTAAATCTAATATTTTAGTTTTATTTGTAACTAATTTAAGATAAATAAATATTTTCACATAAAAATTTATGTTTTTTTTGAAATTTTAGTTTTATTGTGTTAAAATTAGGATAAAAAATTAAAAGAATGTTATTTTAAGATATAGTATTTATTTTTAAGATTGATCAAAAAGATTATAGTTTAAAACATAAATTTTAGAATATTTAAGATGAGTTCATCAATTTTATAATTAATATGTGTAAAGGAAAATTTAATTAAATAAAGGGCAATTGACTAAAATAGCACTATTTTAAGTTTTTGTTCCAAATATAGCACTAGTCATTTAAATTTCCAAAAATAGCATAAATTTAATACTAAAATAATTGAAAACTTATTCCTAATGAAAAAAATTTAAACCCTAAATTGGAAAAAGTGAACCCAAACATTATGTTTTAATTTTATATATTTTTTATTTAAGGTAAATAATTATTTTTATATAATAATTTATGCTATTTTGGGAATTTTAGTTTTATTGTGCTAAATTTGGAAGATAAACTTAAAATGGTGCTATTTTAGAGTATTACTCTTAAATAAATAAATAAAATGATGTTCTGTTGAATTAGAGTAATACCCTAAAATAGCACCATTTAAAGTTTATCTTCCAAATTTAGCACAATAAAACTAAAATTCCCAAAATAGCATAAATTATTATATAAAAATAATTATTTACCTTAAATAAAATATATATAAAATTAAAATATAATATTTGGGTTCACTTTTTCCAATTTAGGGTTTAAATTTTTTTTATTAGGAATAAGTTTTCAATTATTTTAGTATTAAATTTGTGCTATTTTTGAAAATTTAAATGACTAATGCTATATTTGGAACAAAAACTTGAAATAATGCTATTTTAGTCAATTGCCCGTTGAATTTGTGTCGAAAACGACATGTTCTTTAACATTAACCATGAAACAAAAACAATTCAGCAGCAACGATGAAGAAGAAGGAGAAAGAAAAAGAAAAAGAAAAAGAAGAAGCTGATGAGTTCTTAGACTGATTTGTTTTCTCATGAAATTCATTATCTCCTTCAGCAACATTCAGATCAACTGGCGCATAATCTTCCACGACTTTGACTCCTTCCGGTGCTAAATCTTCCGGAACTTCGTAATCGGAGTAATCTTGAATGTCCGTTGAAGTTTTCCCAACGGGAGGCAAAGGTGGAGATTTTACAGTGATGTTTGACGTTGTTGATGGAGATGGTGAAGATGAATCGGCGGCGTAAGCTCCACCGGATAAAGCAAGAGTTATTACAAGGAACACGTAAGAGAAACGTCGAGCCATATATATTATTAATTTGAACTATAAACAGGTTTATTAGTTCTCTTGTGAATATAACAAATTCTTATGATATGATGAGGATGAGTGAAAAACAAATGAAGGAAATAAATTGAGAATTTAAAGATATTAGTAGATGTTTTATGTTTGGTAATTAAAGGAGAAATTAGGTGTTTGGTAATTGTTTATGTGTGTGTTTTTGTTTTTGTTTGGTAATAAACTGTTATTCTTTTGTTTTTACGTATTGTCTCAACACAATTTTTAGAATATGATTGTTTTAGCCGTTAGTTTTTGTTAGGTGACTAGAGATGAACAAATAATCCAAATCGAATAAATTAAATCGAATAATTTGAATAAATCGATCGAATCAAATAAATTGAATCGAATAAATCGAACCGAATAAATCGAACCGAATAAATCGAACTGAAACTGAACTGAAAAATAGATTTTTGTTGGTATTCGGTTATAAAAAATAATCGAACGAAATATTATTTTGGAAAATCATGGTTATTGGTTACTAATCGAAAACAAACCAAAAACCAAAATAATATTCGAAAAAATCGAGTTATTTCCGGTTATCAGAAAATATTTTGGATATTTTGGATATTTTGGATATTTTGGTTATTTTCGGTTATTTTTCGATTATTTTTCAGTTAGTTTTGGTTATTTTTTAGTTATTTTTGGTTATTTTTGATTATTTCGGTTTTTAGATTTAATAACCGAACCGACCAAAACTGAAGTATAACCGAACCGAAACTGAACCGGAATATAAAAATAATCGAATGAATATTTAATCGTATCAACCAAAAAACCGAAATAAAAAATAATCGATCGAAACCGAACCGAATACCCGAATGTACAAACCTATAGGTGACAATCTCTGGTTTATATCTAACCGGAAACGGATCAATCCACGGTTTGGCTCACCATTACGTGGCGAATTGTGAAAGATAGAGAACTGTTCAAAAAATTGTTTTTTTCTTTCTTATAGATCAGAAACAATCATGGACTCCATTTCTGTAATTCTTCTCTCAGAAACAGAGCTCTGATTCTTTGTGCGGATTTTGAATATCTTCGCCAATCATCTTCTCAATATGGGTGCTTCGTCTTCGACGGATAACAAAGAGTTATCGAAGAAGCGAGAAATCGAAAGCCTCGTTGCTTCAACTGGAGCTCTTCCTTTGCTTCAACGATCTTTCTCTAAGCTCGCTGATTCTCAGACCAAAACAGTTTCTTTTCAATCACTCAAGGTATAATTCGAATTTATGTTAGGGTTTGATGGGTTTTCTGGGTTTGCAAATTCATTAATTTTGGAATTTTGTCTCACAAAACGTCAAAATTCGATTGGATATGTAACTTAGGGTTCTAAGACTGAGTTCAATCGGGAAATTTCAGATTATTTTCGGATTTCTGCTTCAATTATGTGATGAATTCAGCAATTTTATTTCTTATTATAGCAAAGTTTCTGCTTGAGCTACAATACAACTACTTCTGAAGGAGGCCTGAAAGTTCCAGATTCGTTCCCGAGATTGTTGGAGCATTTAGGATCATCTTTAGTTGATTTGTTCTTCGTGCCTGAGAAAGGAGGATTGAGTTGGGTCGAGTTTGGTAGAGGTTATGTCAAATGTTGTGGAAGAATGTCGGCTTCAATGTCTTTCAACACTTTGTTGAGAGTGTATCATGTGACAGCTACAAATGCCGGCATTTCTTCAAAGCTCGAGTTTGAATCTGATGAAGCTGATTGTAAGATTAACGGGTCTATTTCGACCATAGATTTGCTTATGTTTCTATGGATGTGTTGGACAATGTCGTGGGATGGTCGAACCACTAAATCCGCTGAAAGCAAAGCGTGTTTGTTTCTTCCGGATGTAAGTCACTTGGTTCTATCAGCGCTTGTGTCTTGTACTGAATCTGGAAACAATTTAGATGTTTGGGATTCGGATGTTTGTGGTTTAGAACTCGATCTTCCTATCGGGAAATTCCTTACATGGGCCTTGACAACAATTCCAAGCCTCACTGAGTGCCTTGCTCACTTTTGTAATTCGAGACTTCAAAATTCTTTAAATGTAGAGGTATTCTTTCACTTGCTACATTGCATTTAACCTAAAAAGGTGTTTCTTTATTGTTTTGTGTGGTTACATTGAAAATTGTATATGCAGTTTCACAGAATGATGAATTGCAGGATGGATCTGGACCTTCAAAGTCGACAGGCGGAGATGATTCTGCATCCAAGACATGTGAAAACACCCTTTTAACATGTGGAAGGGCATGGGCAATTTCCTTGGCATGCAAAAATGCAATAAGCGAGGAGATCTTGAGCTCATGCTTTCCCTGCAACAGCGATGAAACAAATGAAAATCTTCTATACCGGTATCCCACTGGCTTACCTCTGCGCAACGTCTTGACTAATCTTTCAAGTGTTTGGTTTTGAAAATGATTCAAAATTGCCGTTCGTGTGTCTGTTAATCTGTTAGTTTTTTGGACATTCTGTCTCTCTATTGTATTTAAGTTATGTTCATGTCTGTTTCAGCTCATACCATCACGGGAAAGGCATGAATCGATTGTGGTCTAACGTTGAAGGGTATCATGCTCCGATACTACTGATAGTTTCTGCAAGCTCTAGAGCCGATCATGATGAAGGTACTTCAAGCGAGAGGAAGTGGGTCATTGGTGCAATCTTGCAGCAAGGTTTTGAAAACAGAGATACATTTTACGGAAGCTCAGGGAACTTGTTTTCCATTAGTCCAGTCTTTCACGCATTCTCATCTTCTGGTACTGCACATATTATAATTTTCTTATGCGTACTTTGCATTCGTCCAGTCTTTTATTCTTTTGTTCATCTTCAGGCAAAGAGAAAAACTTTGCATATAGCCATCTGCATCCCTCTGGTAGAGTCTACGATGCAAACCCCAAGCCTGTTGGAATTGGATTCGGGGGAACACTTGGAAACGAGAGAATTTTCATTGACGAAGACTTTGCAAAAATCACAATCCGTCATCATGCAGTTGATAAAACTTACCAACCTGGCTCTCTCTCCCCAAACCAGGTAAATCCGAAGCATCAAGACTCTAGAGAAACCAAGTCACGACGACAAAACCAACAAAGCGAAGTGTTAAAATTTAACATCTCTTTGTCATACATTATTGCTGCAGGGTTATTTACCTGTAGAGGCTTTGGTGTTAGATGTTGAAGCATGGGCATTAGGTGGAAAAGCGGCTAAGGAAATTCAAGAAACATACAAGAAAAGAGAAGAGCTTTTCACAGACCAACGTCGAAAGGTAAAAAAGAAGACCAAAAGAACATAAGATCTATTATGCAAGGCACAAAGGTTTCCAAATTTGACACCTTTTTGTAAAAATCTGCAGATCGACTTGAAGACATTTACAAATTGGGAAGATTCACCTGAGAAAATGATGATGGATATGATGGGAAATCCTAATGCTCCTAGAAAGGAAGATAGGTAATGCATGAAGTACAATAACTCATTTCGAATAGAGATTTTGTCTGCAAAGAAACTTGTTGGCTGTTTATATGCTTGTGGATTCAATGTGTAAGTTATGTATACTATTGATGCCAAGACTAGAACAAGAGTGTTTATTTGATACATAAAAATGGTTCTTATTCCTAGAGCTTCCATTATAATGTCATAGACCTGGTTTTCCTATCAAAAGTTCATCCATTTCCGCTTCACATATAAGAAGGAAACAATACAAATCTTTGTCCAAACCCGAATCCCTAAGCTAGCAACGTACGGAGTACTTAGATCTTACATCACCAAAGATAGACTTGTCAAGTGAACAAGATTACACCAAGATATATCGTTTATGCAGCATTACTTCTTATCTTCTGCTTTTCTCGGCTGCACAACAACAAAATGGCACACAAAGGTCAAAATACTCTTGATTTATATAGCATCACGCATAGAAAAAATGCTCGGAAATGTCAATGTTTTGGACTTGTATTTCTTCCAAAATTTGATCTTTTTTAGACTCAATGAGGAAATTGAAAATGTTGCAATGAGACTGACCTTAGCCTCTTGGTAAAGCTCTTTATCAGGAATGATCACAGGCCATTGCTCTCCCCCGACTCACGAAACATTTGCTACTGACCTTTATCCACAATCATCTTTCTGATGGACTAAGCCGAGGTTAAGTTTTAAGTTTTAGAGTATTACTATAAAATAAACATTTTAAAATTTTTGTTATACATATAGTAAATTAAAATTAAAATTTTCAAAATAACATAATTAAAATTTTTTTGATCTTATGCTTTATATTTGTTCTAGTTGATACTGATTCGAGATTAAAAACATATTAATTTTCTTCTAAAATAATTATTTATCATAAATAAATTATATGTAAAATAAAAATATTATGTTTGGAATGATTTATTCCAATTTATTATTTAAATTTGTTTACATTATTTTAATATTAATATTAAGTTATTTTTAAAAATTTAAACCAATAATAGTAACTTCGGAATATAAACTTAGAATGTTATATTTATCTTTAATTTTATTTAGAATTTATTTCAGATAAATAAATGTTATTATATAATTATTAGAACAATTATATCATAAAATCAATATATCAGAAAATCTATATAAATATTGCAGTTGTTTTGTGTATATTTGAATTTATATAGTGTTTATGTGCAAATGTTTTAAAAGATTGTGTATATTATGAAAAATTAAAATATTATAAACATTAAAATATTTATTTCAATTTTCATATGATATATTAATTCTATTTGCTGTATTTGTTATTTTTTTTATAAATATATAAAACATATATAAAACATAAACACATTATACCATAATAATGATAAAGTAAAATGCATTTGCGACAAAATTGTATTTGAACATATAATATGATAATATAGTATTATTAATAAGAAGTTAATATATTGTTTGATGATAAAAAATATTATGATGAAAATATTTGCATTAATTAGATTAGAAAAGTTGACAAAAATATAGTTCTTACACATTAATTAGCAAAAAAAACTACACTTATTAAAATTTATGCTATTTTTAAAATAGCAATATTTTATAAATAATTTTTTTTAATTATTATAATTTGAATATTTTTGAAATATTTGTTTAGAAAAGTAATCTTTTGTCTTCATTTAGAAAAGTAATTAATTAGTATTAAATAAAGAAGAGGAACATGAATGAACATAGAGAAGATCGCCTAAGATCCAACTATCCAAACAAACATGGCGGGCGATAAAACTGAAGACATCTTTTCTGTTACTCGTACCTTTCTTTCTCTTTCTCTCTAACGTGTCTCCTTTCAAGCTCCATCTTTCATGCGAATCCGATCATTCTTTTCTATCTTCTTCCTTTCACGTTCTCCTTCTCTTTCTTCCTCTTTCTCCTCTCGTTTTTCATCTCTCTCCGCCGTTATGTCTCCTGCTCTCGAGAAATCTCGACAAGGCAATGGTGAATATGAATTGAAATCTAGGGTTACTGTCGTGGGTAGTGGAAATTGGGGAAGTGTTGCTGCTAAACTCATTGCTTCTAATGCCCTCAAGCTTCCTTCGTTTCATGGTAACGATTTCTTCTCATGTGATTGATTCACGATTCTAAGAAACTTCAAATGGAATGACTTTTATGCGAGTTTGAATTACAAAATTGCATCTTGGGGATTTTGAGGTGTCGTTTCTCTTATATGATATGATGATTTTTGGATTTGTGTCATTATGATCTCAAGGTTGTTTGTTTTTAGAGCCTTTACGGAAACGTAGATTACTGTTTAAAATTTAAAATCTGGGCAAAACTTGCAGTTTTCATGTAGAGAATTGTTCCAATCCAGAAACGAATTCCGTTTTGATTCCATTTGAATGGTTTGATGAATCTTTTTGATTAAACCTACAATTTTCAGATGAAGTAAGAATGTGGGTGTTTGAGGAGGTTCTACCAAATGGTGAGAAGCTCACAGATGTAATCAACAAAACCAAGGTAAGGAAATTGGGTGATCTTGTTCTCGATTGTTTTTTTTGTTCTTCTTAATTTTTAGTCGGTTCTGTAACTACTTTTCTTGGTTTCTTGATCAGGAAAATGTGAAATACCTCCCAGGGATTAAGCTAGGAAGAAATGTTGTTGCAGATCCTGACCTTGAAAATGCAGGCAAGTGATTAAATACTCATGAACTTTTTTTCCTTTACATAATCAAATTTGATTCTTACATGTGATGGGTTTAACCGATGCAGTGAAGGAAGCAAACATGTTGGTTTTTGTTACACCGCATCAGTTCATGGATGGTATATGCAAGAAACTAAATGGAAAGATAAAAGGAGAGGTTGAAGCTATATCTCTTGTTAAAGGTATGGAAGTGAAGAAGGAAGGTCCCTGTATGATCTCTAGTCTCATCTCCAAGCAACTTGGTATCAATTGCTGTGTTCTTATGGGCGCAAACATTGCAAACGAGGTTGTTACATTTTTTTCTCATTTACATTATTCAATTCTACTGAATTTACGATTTCTGTGACTAATACTGTCAATACAGATCGCCATGGAGAAGTTTAGTGAAGCAACGGTTGGATATAGAGAGAGTAGAGAAACAGCTGAAACATGGGTTCAACTATTTAGTACTCCGTATTTTATGGTCACAGCGGTAAGAACTAAGAAGTCTTCTTGATGCTTCTTTTAGTTTCATTCTCAGTTTTGAATGGCTAAAGTTGTTTCCATTTAGGACTGAATAATTTGGCAAACATTCCTTACATAGTGCTTGGTCAATAACTATAAGGCTTGTGTTAAAAATAGGTTCATGATGTTGAAGGAGTAGAGCTGTGTGGGACCTTGAAGAATGTAGTGGCTATTGCAGTGGGTTTTGTTGACGGTTTGGAAATGGGTAATAACACAAAGGTAAGTTATTGAAATTTTTTGTCTCCTTTAAAGAGACTAAAGTAGTTCCTAGAGATATTAAGTTATTTACTTTGAAGACAACTCTAGGCTGCAATCATGAGGATTGGTTTAAGAGAGATGAAAGCGCTCTCGAAGCTTCTGTTTCCATCTGTTAAAGACAGTACTTTCTTTGAGAGCTGCGGTGTAGCAGATGTCATAACAACTTGCTGTAAGGACTGAATAAAACCCGAATTATCTTATGCTGGTTTTTTTTCATTGTAACAATGATTGCCCCTTTTTGACTTTTCTTTCACTGACTACTGCAGTAGGAGGAAGAAATCGAAGAGTTGCAGAAGCATTTGCCCAAAGTGGAGGAAAAAGGTTTAACCTTTGTTAATCAAATCGACCTTCACCTTACTTGAACTGCTTCTGGTTAGTGTTTTGATAGGTTTTGTCTGTAAAATGTTACAGGTCTTTTGATGAGCTTGAAGCAGAGATGCTACAAGGGCAAAAGCTACAGGTAGACAACCAAATATATAGAGAAAGATTCCTAAGCAGAACCTATAATTTAGTGATATCGGCCTAAAGAAACTATTCTCCTGGTTACTATATGTTTAATATATGTGGCTGATTGGTTATTAAAGGGGGTTTCGACGGCAAGAGAGGTCTACGAGGTATTGAACCACAATGGATGGCTCGAGATGTTTCCACTCTTTTCAACGGTTCACCAAATCTGCACAGGTCGTCTTAAACCTGAAGCCATTGTCCATTACCGCGAGCACAAAGCCTAATTCTATCAATGATCCCATTTATCTGCAAGTGGATCCTTCTAGCTCTTTTAGAGGGTCTTGGTTATTCCACGTTTTGGTCTAATCCAAATTTAATGGTGAGTCTAATCTTCAATGTTGTAAGCACAATTTGTCTATTGAAATAGTCAAATTCACACACGGTGTACCTAATTAATCCTTTTCTGATTATTAAGAGACAATTATAAAATATAAATTTGTTGAAAAGAATCCTACAATAATCATACTTTGGTTTGTTTAAAGCCATAAACATGTTTGAGCTAATTGTAAAAACAAAAAGAAGAAAACACACACACATCTCTAACTTGCAAACAAACAAGTCCCATGACAATAGTGTTGTTCGTTTGGTCGCCGCAGGCGGCTGCGGCTGCGGTCAACCCTGCGGCTGCGGTTGCAACAGATGTTGTTCGTTTGTCTGCCGCCGACGGTTACGGTTGCGGTTGATCGCAGATTTTTAGTCGTACTGCTGTTTTAATCAGCGGTCGAAAAAATTACGACGTATGACGCAGCATCTGTCGCAAGTACTTGCGGCAGCTAAACAAACAACAATCTGTCGCTGCTGCAGACTTCGTGTTTATACAAATGGACTAGTTGTGATACAAGCAAAGCCCATTTATATAATGGGCTTGTAAAGTATAAATAGGCCCATATTAAATCTCTAAAGTTGAGCCTACTCAAAATGGTTTAGCGAGAAGTCTTAATTGAGGAAGAAGAAAACTCTGCTAACTTTGTTTCCAACTTTTTCTTCTTCTCCGATTTGAGCTTCCTTCCCCTCGCAAATCGTCGAATCAGAGGTAAGATTTACTCTTCTGTAAACTTAGGTTTCCTAATTTCTTCTTCAGTCTCTCTACATCTCTCATTTCCGTGGATTCTCGAACACGATTAAACCTTCGTCTAGCTTTCTCGATCAGGACGATTTGATTTTGATTTTTCTTAACGGGTTTTCAGAGTATGTGATTAGTAGTTTCTCACTTAGTCTGCTGATATCGTAACATTATCTAGCTTTGAATTCCGAATTTGCTTTTGACGATTCGAAATCTAAGACTCCCTTTTTGGGTGATCATTTGATGTTCTCAAATTTCCCTGATTTCTAGAGTGGTGTATAGGAAAATGTCGTATTCTGCCGTAGATTTACCGCCGAAAGGTGGGTTCAGCTTCGATTTGTGCAAAAGAAATGATATGCTCATACAGAAAGGTCTTAAAGCCCCGGGTTTTCTGAAGACTGGAACAACTATCGTTGGGTTGATTTTCCAGGTCTGTGTTCTCTTTCACAACTATCGTAGGTTTGATAGCTTTTGTATTTTTAGCATAGTATTGTTGTCGAATAGGAAGTTCTCTCTTATGGTCCTTTGCATGTTATCGAAGTGAAAAAGTGACTCAAGGTTCAAGAATTATGGGCTAAGATGCAAATGTTTACAATAATTTAGGCAAGATGATGGCGTTTAATGCCTTGTGCTTTGATATATAACCAAGAGAGTTTTCTGGATTGAAATTGTGGAGCACGGGTTGTGTGATAGGCATATAGTATCAATGGATTGAGCACCTGCTAGGTTCAGATAACAATTGGGTTCCTCTAGCTATTGTGAAAATGTTTGGTACTCAACACTTGACCATGTGAAAGCTTGCTGATGGCTGATGCTTTTTTTATAATCTCTTGACATTTTTCTATATTTTAGAACACTGCATAAAACAGACAATGATATGTGCGCCCTCTTGCTCGTGATGCTCACTTTCATATTTTCAATCGGTGATTGCTGATTTTATTTATCTGTTTGTATAGGATGGTGTGATACTTGGGGCTGATACACGGGCCACTGAAGGGCCCATTGTGGCTGATAAGAACTGTGAGAAAATACACTATATGGCACCAAACATTTACTGTTGTGGTGCAGGAACTGCTGCTGACACTGAAGCAGTAACAGGTAATTCTTAACAACCAAATTTCTATGCTGCTGCCCCGTATCAAAGTTGAATTTCTCTGAACTTACTTCTGTTAATTCGTTCAAAACCCAATGCATAGTTATTTGGTTTCTATCTCCCTTTTCAGATATGGTAAGCTCACAATTGCGGTTACATAGATACCAGACTGGACGAGACTCTCGAGTCATTACTGCTTTGACCCTTCTCAAGAAACACCTTTTCAGGTATCTTTTCTTTATCATGACCAGAAACTCGTGTTATCGACACATATCATTTAACTGATCGTGTATCATTCAGCTATCAAGGTCATGTCTCAGCTGCTCTAGTGCTTGGCGGAGTTGATATCACCGGGCCTCATCTGCACACTGTGAGTTTTAAACTCCTGATCAAATGACTGAGTCATAAAAATTGCTTTTTAGTTCAGTTTCTTCCAGTTTGTATTCATCTCTAACGCTTTGGCTAATATCCAGATATACCCCCACGGTTCAACTGACACTCTACCATTCGCGACAATGGGTTCTGGTTCTCTTGCTGCCATGTCAGTGTTTGAGGCAAAGTATAAAGAAGGTCTAACTGTAAGTAAACCCCAACCTTATTTGTCTTTATATTTTCAATTTGCTTCTATATGTCCTTTTTATTCTTGACACAAATCCTCCAGAGAGATGAAGGAATCAAGTTGGTTGCTGAAGCCATATGCTCGGGTATATTCAACGACTTGGGTAGTGGTAGCAATGTAGACATCTGTGTAATCACAAAGGTTTGTCATTCTACATCCATCTTCCTATGTTTCCGACTAAAACAATGCTTGAACCTTTTCATCATGTTGTGACTCCGTTAAAGGGTTTGTTTCTTACCTGACACTGACGTCAGATATTAGACTAACCGAGTGGTTCGCCACAAAAGCAACAACACTCAGGATTAGCTATGTATTTTAAATTGCTGTAAAACTTAATTGTTTGAGATGATTTCGGAACAGGGGCACAAAGAATACCTAAGGAATTACATGGAACCAAACCCAAGAACTTATGTTAGCAGCAAAGGCTATTCATTCACCAAGAAAACAGGTTAGAAATTTTTGGTTTCAAACTTCAGAAATTAGTGAGTTCTTGAAGTTCTGAACTTTGGTTAATCTTCTTTTTACTGTTTTCTTTCTCTGCAAAACAGAGGTTTTACTCACCAAAATCACACCATTATTGGAGCGAGTCGAAGTTGTAGAAGTGGCTGGTGAAGCTATGGAGGAATGAATCTCAGTCGTGTGACATCACATGACGTCATGTTTTACCTTTTAAGACTAAAAATCAAACTTTAGTTTGCTTCCGTTTCTTCTTTAGATTTTGACTTTGAACATATGATAATGGATGATTCGGTTTTTATGTCATGAGATTCTCAAATGGTTTATGCTCAAATCGTTTGAAAATAAATTTTTGAACATGAAAAAATATTCTAAATTAGTGATTCATTTATCGACTGCAAGAATACGATAGATTGTTATTTATTTATCTATTGTTTGCATCACAATTTTTGTGATAGTTAATTAAAATAATATTGTAAAATCAATTATAACTACCGACAACATATAAATGAATAACATATATTATGACTGCAATCGCATGTATCGATAATTGACAAATAAACAACACTATTATAAACTAAAATAAATTTTATTCCAAATTTTGTTAGAAAATATCATCACAATAGTAAAAATAATTTTACATATTATATTTTAATTTAATATTTAAAGTTTCTAGAATTTAGTTTTGATTTCAAGACATTTAAAAAAAGGATAAACGGTATTTAAAAAAAAATTTAAAGCAAAAAATTATATTTTGTGGTTATTGTTCAGAATTGTCCATAAACATAATTCTATATTTGTTCCCTAAATAATTCTTAACACTACTAATCATCATCATTCCTAATTTTTTTCTTCCTTGAAGCAAAGCTACTTGGTCCGATCTCTATTGACATTCTCTTTGTTCTGTAGAAAAGACAAAAGTAAAACAATCAGCCATGAACATCGAAATCAAATCTTAGATTCTATTAGTTTATACCTTTCTGAGAGCTCCTCAAATTCTTTAGCATCACAATGAGAATCTGTTCTAAAATCAGATTAAAATCTAATTAAAGTTTTTGATATGAGATGAAAGCAGAATCAAAAACAAAACAAATCAAAAAGGACAACCTTTGAAGGTTCCTTCATCACTCTCTGAACCAGAACTTGACTTAAGCATCCAAAAATCTGATTCATCAGAATCAGTATCTTCCTTAACATGTCTCTGTTTACCTACTTGTGTTTTCTTGGTCTTTCCACTTGATCCAGCTCTTCTTTCCATTTGCTCTGTCAAAATTTTCAACATTAAAAGCCAAGTGTGAGACTGATTACGAGATGTCAATGAATCTGATATTGTGTGGAAACCGTTTATTGACCTAATTTGTGAAGAAATCTTCTCCCGTTCACGTGTTTCCAGATATGTTCCTCATTCTTATTCACAGTATCCCCAGTAAGCTTGCACAAGAGTTTTGAACTGAGAACATAGCCAAAACAGGAGGAAAGCTAACTGCTTTAGACATTTTTTTATGCTGAAAACATAGCCAAAACCAGTAGAAAGTTCACATCTTTAGCCTTTTTCAATGCTAGGAAGATAGCCAAAACCAGAAGATAGCATTCACACTAAATACAACCTACACTAGCAAGTAGCAACCAATGATCCTCAATGGTTTCACGAAAAACAAAACTACCAACCTTTAATGGAGCAGTAACTATGACTACAAAGCAAGGATCTACATGAAACTTGAACTAATACAATCCGAGACTCTATAGAGATTCAAAGACATGAAAGACTCATTTTAAATTTAGAAAAAACCATCAAAAGTTTCATTATTCATCCACTGTATTATAAAAACGTTCATTGGATCATATAGCAACATCATTGACAACAACTACAAAGGTTACACCTTTTCAATACCAAGGATTTGTTAGGGCTGCAATTCTTATGGAATTGTCAAAATTGATAGCTTGTAAACTCTCAAAACTATTTGATTCTTGTACTCTCTATGTTCCATTCTTATAAACCCTAAATCCAACTTAAAATCCCTAAAAATTCAATGAAAATTGAGAAACTTTGGCTAACCGAGAAAATGGGCAGTGCGAGAACATATTGAGAGGAGATTTTCCCTGAGATAAAGCGTGATCGATGAGTCCTAAACGACACCGTTTGTTACGAGAGTATGATTCTTTGTCTCCGGCTAAAACCTCGTGACCAGTCTCGACACATCTGAGCCGTCCGTTTCCAAGTTCAACGAACGTCGGTAAGCCAAACAGATTCTTCCCTTCTTTCGTCTTCTTCATCGTCTCGTTCATTCTTCTCTCTAAGCTCGTCGAAGTTCAACGTAGCATAGAAATTAAACTTAAAACCGAACCGAAATTCATATCGAACCTAAGAAGTAAATTTATTTGACTCGTATCTTCTTTATTGTTTCGGTTTGGACTCGGTTTAAATTCTCGGTAATAAAAAAAACATGAATTCGTTTTAACCATATCAACATTTGGTTTGATTTTATCGGTTTGGTGCTGAACCCGAACCCAATGTTTCAAACCCAAACTTTTTTCTTTCACACCCTTTTAGAATCCAATTTTAACAACTGAATATCCACACAAATCTGAATACTCAGATCCGGATCGAATCTAAATTTTTAAGGTTCGTTGAATACTAAATCGTTAACAAAAAATTCAAATATAGTAATACTTCAACAAAAATACTATTATAAAATAGATTTGATCAATTGATTAAAATAATATTATTTCAAATTTTAATTATAAATATAATAATAATTATTACATTTTTTAAAATAACATAAATTTAATATTAAAATAATTAAAAACTTTTTTCTAATTAAAAAATAAATCCTAAATTAGAAAAATCGAACCAAAACATTATTTTTTATAATTTTATATATAATTTATTTAAAGTAAATAATTAATTTTACATAATAATTTGTGTTATTTTGGAATTTTATTTTTAGTGTATTAAATTTGGAATATAAACTTAAAATACTGCTATTTTACGGTGCTATTTTAAGATATTACTCAATACATTTATACATGCGTGGAAAAAATATTCATAAATTATATAGTATTATTTACTAGTACATGTAAATTATCTAATTTTAACTCTTATTTAAATCTATTTTTAATATTAATGTTTGTATATGTAAATTAAAGAAATAAAAATAATGTTTTTTTATGAATTTAATATTATATTTTGGTTAGTTTAATAAAATATATTAATTTTCTACTCAAATTAATAATAATGACATAATTATATACACAATTTATATAATATAATATTATTAATAAAGGTAAATTAGATATTTATATGATTTTAATTTTTAATATTAATTTTTATATATATAAATTGAAAAAATAAAAATAATTATTTTTACAAATTTAATAATATTTTATTATCATCTAATTTAATAATATATTTTAGTTAATTTAATAAAATATATTGATTATATAATTAAATTAATAACAATAATTATTTTATTAATTTAAATTTATTTATATATTTATTTGAAATTTGATATTTTTTTAAAAAAATATTGTATTATAAAGACTTCCACAAAAGCTCTAAGAAACAGAACAGCCCCTCTCTAAAATATATCAAGACATTGTTTAAGATTTTACTGATTCGAGTCACCAGTAATCCCCACAAGAACAAATCCCATCTCTAAAATGATGGAATCTGCTTGAATCTCTTACAGTTATTTCCCTCTTTACAATCTTCGATATTAGTTTGATTGCAGCGTGGCAATCTCTGCATGCCCTCAAGTTCTTCATTACAACGATCGGATAACTTTCTGGTGTACTGATAAGTGCAAATGCAACTGCTAAACGTTCACTGTGGAACTTGAGCGACTCAATCTTCATCTTTTCATCTACGTCTTGTACTACCCAACTCGTGTCAGGCTTGTACCCTTTTCTTTCAATCTCAGTTGTCAAGTCATTGATTTTTCTTACGATCTCATCTCCTCTCGGATGTGTCTTGTCATTCGATGAGAACACGTGAATCTTGTGGTTTATTTCAACCCAGCTATAAGCTGGAACCTTCTTGATGCCTCGTTCACGCATCGCTTTCTTAACACGACTAACGCTTTCCCATTTCCCAGCTGTTGCATAGATATTGGACATGCTTACATAGGCAGCAGCGTCCCTGAGCTTCTCCATACTGAAGAGCTGCTCTGCTGCTCTCTCAGCGAGGCCTTGATTCTTGTGAATCCGGCATGCGTTCAACACTGACGACCACATTATTTCATCTGGCTCAAAGGGCATTTCCCTCATCAGCTTCTCTGCTTCTGCAAATCTCCCCTTTCTACCGAGCAAATCCAGCATGCACGCATAGTGTTTCCTTCCCGGAGTCATTCCGTAGATTCTAGACATTGCCTGGAAATATTCCGTGCCTTGTTCTACAAATCCACAGTGACTACAGGCAGTTAAGACCCCCAAGACGCTGACTGAATCTGGCTGCAGACCGGAGTTAATCATATTTGTAAATGCACCAATTGCTGCTTCTCCATCTCCGTTATCAGCGTATGCTGAAATCAAAGCATTCCAGGAAACTGCATTTCTATCAGACATCTCTTCGAATATTCGAACCGCATCTTTAATAGAGCCACACTTGGCGTACATATCAACCAGTCCACTTCCGGAGAACACATTGTCCAAGTTCCCTGATCTGACTATGAATGCGTGGATTTGTTTCCCCAGCAACAAAGAAGCGAAACTAGCGGAAGCTCTCAATACAGTAGCAAAAGTTGATTGGTCTGCTCTTAAATTTGCTCCTCTCATCTTGGTGAACAACTTAAGCCCATCTCCATGAAGCCCTTTCTGAACATAACCCGAGATCAAGGCAGTCCATGAAACAATGCTCTGTTGTGATAACCTCTTGAATATCAACTCAGCTTCCTCAAACATATCACACTTTGCATACATATCTACTAAAGAATTACCCACATGAGGGATTGAATCAGCCTTTGCCACGATGGCTTGGCAGTGCACTTGTCGACCCATCCGCAAAGATGACAAGTTAGCTGCGATGCTCAGCACCGTCGCAAAAGGGAAGTTTATCCGATCAAATCCCATACACTGCATTTCTCTAAACAATTTCAGGGATTCCTCGTATTGCTCAGCCTGTGAATAGCTTGAGATGACCACATTGTAAGAAACGAAATCCAACTCAGGCATTTCATTAAAAAGCTTCCTAGTTTCAGGAACACGATCATACTTGGAATAGAAATCTAGAATCTGATTCCCAACAGACACATCCCTGAAAAATCCAGTAACAACTGCCAGACCATGGAGTTGTTGACCAAGAACGAAATCACCATGTAGCCCAACAACTGCCTTGAGAACCCCAGAAAATGTAAAATCTGAAGGCTTGTGACCCGACTGCTGCATTAAGACAAAAAGACTAATCGCCTCAATGTACAAACCATCCTTCTCATACCCTGTAATAAGGGTGTTGAACGTAACAGAATCCTTCTCTGTAATTTGCCCAAACACAACCAATGCCAAATCACGTCGCCCTATTTCACAGTAAGACTTAATCAGGACATTGCAAACAGTGAGAAAAGTGCTCCTGTCAAATCCTAACTTCACCGCAAAGGTATGAACTTGACCCACCGCATTCTCGGTGACCGCGTCATGGCAGCCTGGTAGAAGCGTAGCAAAGGTCACATGATCAGGAAGGGTACAAGACCTGCACATCTGACGGAAAAGCTCAAAAGCTTCATCGAACTGGTTATTCCCGGCGTACCAACCCATCAAGATAGTCCACGTCACAACAGTTCTATCGTCAGCTATTGCGTCAAACAGCTCCCGGGCGCTGGAAATATCACCAGACTTCACGTAACCGGAAATCATCGTGTTAGTGGACACGGTGTTCTTATGAGGCATTTCATCGTATACCTTGCGTGCAGCAGAAACTTGACCCCTCCGGAGAAGATCCTCCACGATAAAATTGGAGCGACATGTATCTGTATCGAACCCAGTTTTAATAATCCGAGCATCAACACGTGTTTGGAAAAATCTCTCTGCTGCAGGTAGTCGGAGCTGGTGTAAAGTCGCAAGAGTTCTTGAGCGGACTTCATTAGCTTTGCAATAACAACGTTTCATAAGCTTCCTGGGTAACTCAATATTAACTCCCGGAGCAATCAAACCCGGGGTTTGGGATCTCCGGAGAGAAAGCAACTTCCGGCGCCGGTTTGGTCCCGACTATGGTGGTCCCTCTGAAATCGATTGAGTAAAACGTAAAGCTTTCTTTTTCCGGTTCTTAAAGACAGCCTCTACCATTCGGTTTGGGTTCTGAGAAATGCATTTTAATTTCAAAACCAGTTTCGTTAGATTATGGTTTTTGAACATTAAAATAAACTAGATTTATAACATCGAAAAAATATTTGTAAATTATATAATATTATTTATTGGTAAATAGAAATTAAATATTTATATAATTTATTTTTTATTTAAAATTTATTAATATTAATTTATATATATGTAAATTAAAAAAATAATTATTTTTTATTAATTTAATAATATTTTTAGTTAGTTTAATAAAATATATAAATTATTTAACTAAATTAATAAAATAACATATATTGTAATTATTTTAATAACTTAAATTCATTTATATATTTATTTGAAATTCTTATATATTTATTTAAAATTAACATGAAATTTAATTTAATATTATGATAAAATTATTTTTAAAAATATTTTTCAAATTACATATTAGGAATATAATTATTTTTCATACAAGTTTTTACCAAAAATATTCAAATGTGGTTCAGTTAATAGGATGTTTAATTACTACATGATTCAAAAACCAAAATTCCAGTGATAATAATAATTACCTAGCATAAATATTCTCCAAGAAAACTAAATACAATCTCAGAAAATAATTTATGTTAGTTTAAAAAATTTAGTTTTATTATATTATATTTAAAACAAAAACAAGTGATACTTAATTATTTCATATTATTTTTTTTCTTTTTGGATCTAAAGATATTTTGACCATTTTAAACAAATATATTGGCTATATGTCTATCGAACTAGAAAAAATAAAAAAAAAAGGGTCACAAAATAAAAGAAAGAGAGGAGAATTTTGGTTTTACTTTAAAAAATACTAGAATTAAAATCAAGTGTTAACTTTAGCATCAAAGTCGTTGTAGTATAGTGGTAAGTATTCCCGCCTGTCACGCGGGTGACCCGGGTTCGATCCCCGGCAACGGCGAATTATTTTTGTTATATAAAACTTACTTAAGAACCTGATCGGGTTTTTGTCTTCCAACACCATTTTTATGCAACTTTGAATCTGGTGTTCGGTTTCGTGCCTCTATATGCGTTTCTGATGATGTTTGCTTCGTGAATTTCATCTCGGATTAAGCTCATCTGCTCTTTTATTTTTCTTTTCTACGCAGTGTTTTGTTTCTTAAACGAAACTATACATAATTTCCCTTACAATCAATCATCATCTCTATTAGCAACAGAAGAAGAAGAATCTTCCTCTACCTTCTTTCTCCGGCGAGTTTGCATCGATAGGACTTTGATCTCCGTCTCTAGCAGCTATCAATGAGCAAGTTCCCGGCGATGCAGGCGGTAACACTGTGTTTTCCGATGAGAAAACACGTGTAATCAAAGGAGGAGTTAGCTCAGGTGTTGAGATTGTAGAGAGGTAATGTAAAAGCATTTGAATAATCTCTGTGAAATTTGGTCGATCGTTTGGATTTTCTTTCCAGCAAGATGTTACAATCATTGCTAAATCCTCAGGTAAATCGTCTGCGCTTGGCCTCAAGTTCTAACCGGAAAATAAAAATAAAAATCTCAAACAAACGTTTGAATATCAAAGGCTTCAAATGGTTTAAAAATCAAACCTTGAATGCAGCAGCGTAAGCTGCTTGGAGATTCGACATGCCTTCAAAAGGTAACTTGTTGTGGATAAGCTCCCATAAGACAATGGCAAAGCTGTATGCATCCACCTTATGGTTATAGTGTTTTTTCTCACCGTGCCTCAATGTGACTGTACTATAAAGCTGTTTAACAGTAGTCAAATTTTTGGAATCAAAAGACAATTGCAGAGCATGAGAAATGGTATAGTACCTCAGGAGCCATCCAACGATATGTACCAGTTTCTGCAGTCATCATCTCGGTTAGTGATTCTTCTCTAGCTAAACCAAAATCTGCTAATTTAACAGTCTTGTAATCTGCAGTCAAGATCAAATTCTCTGCAATCCAAATAGAAGATACTAATAAGACAAAGACTGTAACTTTTCAGAAATCTTGAAAGGTGACTTGGGTTTTTACTACTTACCTGGTTTAAGATCACGATGGATGACTCCATGAGAGTGTAAGCATTCCATAGCCCGAGCAATGTCAAGAGCAAACCCAACAGCTAAACGTGTGTCCAAACGCCCTGGACGTAAACTCACAAGGTATTTACGCAATGTACCTCCTAGTAAAAGCTCTGTGACTATAACCATGATTGGTTCTTTGCAAGCTCCAATGAACTTTACGAAAAGAACGAATCAAAATGTTTCTTTTTAGTGTTTTCTTCAACCAAACTCTACAGATTATATTCAATTAAATAAGAAGAAGCAAAACCTTGATCAAATTTTTGTGTTGAATTCTACACAACATAGAAACCTCTCTTTCAAATCTGCTCTCTCTTTTCACAATCTCTTCCGGAGTTTCTCCTCTTTTAACAATCTTAATAGCAACTGTTTTGTTTCTATACCTAAACAAGAAAACCAAATTTCACTCAATCCTTTTTCAGCAAACAATTCCTTTTCCATATATGTAAAGAGTAATTTTCCAAAGTCTCAATTTCTTTATTTAGACACAAGTACAAGCAGATCAATGTCCGAGTAAAATGGCAACAATAATGGATAAAGAACCATAAACTGAAGTCAAGAGTTAAATCAACTTACTTTCCTTCATAAACTTTGGCATGAGCTCTTTCACCAATCTTGGGACCAACAAAGAGATGTCGAGGATCAACAACCCATGAAGGATCCAATTCAAAAACTGGATTTGAGTAAAACCCAGTTACAGATCCCATTTCCAGCAACAATCAAAGAAAAAAAGTAAAGATTTTTCGATTTATAATATATATAAAAACCCTAACTAAAGACCTGTCAAATCCAGACTCTTTTGAAGATCAATCATTCTGGGTACAATCAGAAAGAAACAAAGATGATTTTTGGGGTTATAAAGCGAAATCAAGAGACTTCCATAAATATAATAAAAACAAAAAGACTTAGAAAAAGAAACAACAACAATCTCAATTTGTGGATTAGCAAATAAAAGTAGATCTTTTCTTTTCTGACAGAGAAAAATGAAAGATAAAACCCAGATGGAGAAATGTCAAAATTTGATGATTTATGAATTTATAGACTTTTTCGTTTATGGGTTTATGGATTTGGACAGAAGAATTTGAGTGATAAAAAAAAAGATGTTTTACTTTTGCCGGCTAAGTGACAAGAAGATGCTTAGTTCTGCTTTCGGTGGTGACTAAAACAAAACTTTAAACCGAAAAACTTGTGAATTATGGTTAGTTAATGAATTAGTTTTTACAATAACCAATAACTAGAAATTGATTATTATGCTTCATGATTATATAATTATAATATTTTGTTATATTTTTGTAAATTTAGTATAGTTTACAAATGTTTATTAAATGTTAAATTATTTTACAAAATATTCATAATATAAATACAAATACGAAATTTTAAATTGTTAGATATAATCTTATACATAGTTTTTAAATTAAAAAATTATTCAAATATATTAATAAATATCTAAATTTTAAATATTAGATTTTATAATATGCATGAATATAATTTGTAAAATATAAATGTAAATTAATTTTTATAATTCGTTAAACTGTTAGATGTATTAATATAGGTAATTTATTTATTTTCAGATAAAAATTATTTAAATAAATTAATAAAAGTTTGAATTTTAAATATTAGATTTCATAATATTAATATCTATTTGGTATTTGATATTTAAATTAATTATTTATAATAAAATTTTAAGTGATATTTTACAAATTAAATATTAGTTTTTAAAATGTATTTACAAAATAATAATGTAAAGATAGTCATGGAATTTGGGTTAAACTAAATACACTTTGAATTATATTCTCTTTTTGTTAAATTAGCTATTTATAATAAAAATATTTCAAATAATATTTTATAAATTAAATGTTACTTTTTAAAATATATTTAGCAAGTAATTGTCATGTGAATTTAGATTAAACTAAATACACTTTGAATTATACTCTCTTTTTGTTAAAATGAATCACAATTAGACAAAGTTCATTTTTTTCCTTATTGATAAAATTCATAATAAAAAAAATCGTTACACATAAATAGAATGGTCGAAGTAAATGTATTGACTAATCACCGCAGCATCTGCAGGCTGCAGCCGCGTTTTAGAATAAATCTATTTTTTATATAAAAAGTAAGTCAGATGTCACAATGGATTCACACATCAACATCCATTACACGTCAGCTATATTTTTACACGTCAGCTATATTTTTACACGTCAGCTATATTTTTACACGTCAGCTATATTTTTACACGTCGGCTATATTTTTAGCTTCAATTCACTACAAAATATGTATTCTTTTTGGAAAAATAGTTATTAAAATATTGAATTTTTTGTGTTTGAATTATTTAAATAATAATATATAATTAAATACACTAATTTAGATATACAATTAGTCAATATTAACAAAAAAAATAACATTGATAATTATGTTATTTATTGGTGTTTACCTTTAATTGATTAAAATAAATAATAGAATTAAAAATGTTATTTTGGTGTTAATGTTGATTAATCAAATGTTTAAATCGGTATAATTAATTAAATATTGTTATTTAAATGATTTATTAAAAAAATTTATATTTAAATGGCCTATACACAAAAATTTAATATTTTAATGATAATTTTCCAATTTTTTTTACATAAATTTGGTGGAAAAAAAAGTGATCGATAACTTTTTACCGAATATTTCGATCAAAAATCAGTGAGAATTTTGATCCATTTTCAAACAAATAAAAGACTTAGAATTTACATTTTGTGACATAATTTCCATAAAAAACCATTGAGAAATTTCCTATGAATTTTGACACCAAAATTAACATGCCAAAACAATATAACATTGAAAAGTGTTGGCTTCATCATCGACGTTTATATAAACATGCTTTCAACTCAATTTTCAATGTTATATAGGAGCAGTTGAAAGCATGTTTATATAATCACAACATTTCTATATTTCAAAAAGGGATTATATAATTGAAGTGCTTTGAGACTATAAACTAACATAAAGGAACCATCTTTTCACTAACCTTTTTCTTAAAATGCAATAAGATAAACATCTTATTCGAGATGTCCTGTGGAAAGAACAAAATGGATCTCTTTTTTATTTATTATAGTGGTAGTGAAGGGACTAACACTATTATATCACACAAATATAAGTCCAAAATTTTTCTACATGAATTTTGGACTTCTTTATTGTATTAAACAAATTAACTGATCGCATTTTAATTTTATACGAACTTTATAAATGTTTCTAAAATTTTACAAATCGTGATTTTGCTGTAAAATTGCGTTCGATACACGATAATCACATTTAATATATTGCAATTATATTAACTGAAAATTGACCCAAATAATAATAAATCAAGATTACATTAACCAAACATTAACAAATTGTTATTTAAATCGGTTTTTAGTTGATGTAATTGCAATGTGTTAAATAAGATTACCGTGTATTAACCGAAATTTAACAGCAAAATCACGATTTATAAAATTTTAAAAACATTTACAAAGTTTATGTAAAATTAAGTCGTGATAAATTAGTTTGTATAGTACAATAAAAAAATATAAAGTTCAGATGGAAAAAACATGAGTAGCATAAGTTTGTTTGTTATAATAGTGTCATCTCGGTAGTGAAAGAAAGAAAGAAGAGTACATTGACAAAAGATTTTACCTTCAAAACCGAAGTGAATCCAAGATCACAAACTGCTTTCACAAAGTCTTTTGGGTCTGGTCCGCCATTGTTTGGATCAAACCTGCTTTTCACTTCTGCTATAAGAAGCCAACCGTTGTTGTATACACCATAGAAATTGTTAAACGGGATCATGAAAGAAGAAGAGTATGTGAAGTTACAAAGAAACACAGACCTTGGACGAAGAACTCTATGTGCCTCTGTGATGTAACTAGAATAGTTTGTTCCCATCAATGAAAGACAGAAAACAACAACATCCACTAATGAAGACTCGAGTGGAGTCTACAAAGAAAAACATATTAAAAACAGTTAGGTCTAAGGGAAAAAGACATCATGAAGTACAAAGAATGTAGTAAAATTTGAGGTACATTTGACATATATGTTATTGTAAATATCACCAAAAATAACCAAAGATTATTTTAGATTGTTTGGTTTCTAAATCAGTTTATTTGGTTGGGGTTTAAGTATCTAAATGTATTACAAATTAAACCGAATTCTAATAACATTTTCGATTTATTTGAAAAATACTTAGACACGGCCTATTTGGATAACAAAAACTTCAATTTTGGTGTATTCGATCTATATATTTAAATTCGGTTTAGCTTTCAATTTTGATTCAGTTTGGTTCAATTCGAACATTAGTTCATGCACATTTCATAGTCATTCAAGAGATGTTCAGTTTTGTTAAAAATCATTCGGTTTACGTCTGTCGAACCAAACCAAACTTTGAACCGAGTGTGACATAATTTTAATCGCCGATAGGTTTACTGATGCGAATACAATCGAATCCAATAACCGAACAAGTCGATTCGGTTTGTACGATTATTACCGAATGCCCACGAGTATGTGATACAATCGAATCGATTAACAATAACGGTTCCAAAACGAACCAAATCAAATTCAAATGAAACTGAACCAAACCAATAAACCAAATCAAAGTTTTATTAAATGATAACAAAAGAAAACTGCAACAAAGCCAGAAAGGGACCACTATATCAAAAGTTATGGCCGTCATCACGATTTTTCACCAAACCGCAAATAACAAGCAAAGCGTTGGAGAGAACAACACAAAAAGAACAACGAAAATATCCCAGAAACAAATTTTTGTTATGTTGTTTTTAATGGTTTAAACATAAGCCTTCAAGTGTGTTTTGTGATCGAATCGATGCATGCTTTCCTTTTTTTCTTTTTAAGTTGTCTTGTAGCAGTCTCCAAAAAACTTATATATAATCAATTTGGTAAGTAAGAAGCGTAAGGTTAGGTTCCTTATCCTGACCTCTTGAAAATGGTGTAACCAATCATGGCTATAGTTGCAACGGCTCCAACCACGGCTGCTCCAATGTAGAGTTCTTCTTTGTCAAGAGGTTGGAACCATTTCGGGAAATGTCCGTCTTTCTTGATTGGCTTTGGTTTTGAGTTTTCGTCTTGGCAACACGAAACGCGGTTTGATCCTTGGCAACATCCTCCTGTGAATTCCTCTACTACGTTGTTACCTTTTGGTACCACTTTCTTTTGTTCATGCTCTTTCTCAGCTACACCTCCAGGTAGACCCATTTGGCCTCTGAAACAGAAAATTAAATTAGTATAGTCTAATACCAACCATATATTGCTGCTGAGCAGAGATACAGAGAAAGTATTGGATTCGGTAGTATTTGCAGAACAGAGAAGTAAATAATATTTTGAGTTTCTGACATGAAACAAATGTTACAAGTTAGTTGTTCAGGAGTAAATTAAGATTAAAAAAAATTACAGGTGATCATCACTCTAGTAATTGTTAAGCTAGCAATTACAACAGTTGAGTGACAGGGATTTGTTGTCAGTCTAGTCCATGACCAGCGAAACTAATACAAGTAAAGAGACAGGACATTCTTATCGGGTAACATAACGGGCAAAACAGAGTTTTCTATGTTGAAATGACCGACTAGATAGGGCACCAGACAATAGAAAATCAGTTTCCGATCCAAACGCAAGGGAAATTCTCTACACAAAGGTTTAACCAGCAAGACACTCCGGTGAAGTGTAAAAATATTTTGATAGAGTTATAAGAGTTTGACACACATACCTCCAAATCCTTTGTATGATTTCTCCTTTTGCAATATGCTGGTCAAGCAATTCAGGTACATCATCAGGAGTTACATAGCCATACCTGCATTTAAAGTAAACAGAACGTTTACCCCGGTAATGCATAAACCATCATTTATTTTGATCAAACATTTACTTACCAATTTCCAGAAATATTTCCGGCTGAATCAGGACTGAAGATGATAATATTACCAGCATACTTGTGCTGTCCAACGTGAGAACATCGCCTGAGAGAGATTTGGTCTGAAAGTCCACGAGAGCCAATCTCCTGCTTGAACCTCTCTAAGATGACTGGTCCACAAACGCCACATCTCTTGTCACGACTAGCATGAGTACACACGAATACAAATGTTCCAGATAACTTTTCCTGTCTCCCAAATCTCCATGGCTTCCCATTCACAAGAACATCTTCAAAGAAACCTTCCACTTCCGTATCCTTAATCCCGCTTTTGATCACCAAAGCAACACGATAAAGAGTGTTGTAAGTCACAGATGGCTACGAATTAGAATAAAGATTATGCAGTTTTGGATCTGAAAACTGAAATCTTAAATGTAAATAGCTCATCTCATAAATCTACGCGATACATGGAGAATTAGCTTCTGCAATCTCCACTCCCCTAAATACGAGTCTTTTTTGTTCTAGTCTACTGGTTTTCCCCATGACAATTACGCTGAGAATCGATACATGAAGATCTATAATCTTATTTCTGTAGTTTCTAAAATTAGCTTATGCAATATCCATTATCCAGAAATCTAAACAAAAGTCAATCATGTTATATTCAACTGATTTTTTCCCCAAAAAAAACTATGTCTGAGAATCAAAACTAGAAGACGCACTCACTTATATCTGACCATATCCGGAAAAATCAACACATCTCCATCGGATCCACCACCTTCGCATACATTAAGCTTCGTCTACAACAAAGTAAGACGCCAAAAATTCATTCTAATGGTTAAGAAGATAAAAATGTTGAATGTGAACAAGATCGAATCTAAAGTTCGTATTACCTGAACAAGGAGATCAGATTTACGATCCATGAGCAACGTCGCGAAACGCTGAGGTAAACCTTCCTCTTCGACATGTGAGAGCCAAGCTTCAGGAGTTTTGTAAAGAACGAAAACATGACGACCGTACGAAGTAATGGAATTAGCGATGTTGGTGCTATACATCTCCGGCCGCTTAAACCCAAACTCCGTGTCTTCCGACGCCGGAACAGAGCTCAGATTCTCAACAGTCGTCATCAACGAAGTAGAATACAGATTTATTTAGTGTTTCGTAGAACCAAAGAGACACAGAGATTCAGATTTTGAAGAAGCAAATTTTCGAAATGGAGGAAAGCAGTGCAACTTCGACCTTTTATATATATATATATGATCTCTGCATTTTTTCGATCCTCCAAACACGTCTTGAGGCACCCACACGAAACTGGGCCCCACATTGTGTAATATGACAGGTCGGTAACCTAAACTCTACCTCACAGACGAATACGTGAAAAATAACTAGTCCGTCATGATTTTGTTTTCGTGACAGACAGTACGTTTAGTGAAACTATGCCACGTTGGTCAACTGAATTCTAAATTAGATGCAAACATACGTATTATATAGTTTTTTGCAAGCTAATTGCCTCACTGACTATGACCTTAAATATCTATTTTTGTTTACCTATGATAATAATATAAATAAACCATTATTACTAAGACACAGGAAGATTAAAAAATTATGCATTTGGTCTAAATTCTTAGCTATATGCATTTCTCCTCTTTAAAAATGGGGTGAAGATCTATTTTCTGTTTGGAACTATCGTATAACACCAAATATTTTTTTTTTCTCTAAACTATCGTATAACATCAAATATTTTTCTAAACTATTGTATAACACCAAATACTTTTTCTTCCTCTGAACTATCGTGTAACACCAAATACTCATAAAATTAATGATACGATTTGTATATCTATGTCGAAAAAATGAAAAACATATTTCTCGTTCAATTGAAAATTCAAAATCAATTTATTCCGAACAGTTGAGTTATTTAATTTACGACAGAAATAACAACCATATTTTTTAATTAGATTTCGAACTTTCAATATAAGAAAAAATGTTTATAATTTATAATCAAGAAAAAATATATTTTCAATTTTTCTAACATAGATATATAAACCAATGATATACGATAGTTTTAAAGAAAAAATAAATCGTAACTTTTTAAAAATTAATCTCAATTATCAATTATAACAACAATAAAATGTCAACCAACCCATATTTTAGCGAGAAAGACAAAGACATAACTCTGTTAATCATATAGTTTAGCTTATCAAGTCGTTCGTAATAATACACTGCAAAATGAAAACAATCTAAAGTGTTTTGATCAGTACACATAAACCAAAGACCTCCAAAAAACAAATGGTAAGAGCAACTCAAGAAGGCTTTTTTTAACATAACATCAAGCTCAAAGTGGATATCTTCTAAATGGATCAGACTGTTTCCACAGCATCACTCTTCCATGGCTTCATTCTGAGCAGACTTGTTATTGGAGACCATAACTTTGATCTTGGTCGAATCTTGTTGGAGCGAACTTGGTGCCTGGATCAATGAAATGTGATTATCTAGTTCCTTAACGCTCTCCTCATAAGCCCTCTGTTTGTTTGGCTTCAACCTAAATCACACACACAAAAACCGATCATTATCAAAAACAGGAGACTAATTGCAAGGTTGAGTTTGAGATTATATTATATATACCTCTTCTTAATGTGTTCTGCTGCTCTTGTGCTTCTGATCTTATCAATCTTCTTAATGGCCTTCAGTGTATTCTCTGTAACGTTCCTGTCATATCTCTCGGGTCTGTTTCTCTTCTTCTCAAACTCAAAAGTTTTATCCTTTGGTGGAAAGGAAACACACAATAAAGACAAGTGTGATGGATTGTTTAAGATGAGTTATAGTTTCCTTTACTGATTGAATTCTAATCAAAGTAATGAGTACCTGAGTCATGTCCTTCCCGTGTGCTGCTCTGAATGCTTTAGTCCATTTTACTTTACGCGGGTTCCTCTTCATCTTAAAGTTCTTGTGGCATTTAGACCTACAGAACCGGAAAATCTACAAAAGGAGACTGCTTGTTCT
Source organism: Pugionium dolabratum (assembly GCA_018901945.1). Classification (NCBI taxonomy): domain Eukaryota; kingdom Viridiplantae; phylum Streptophyta; class Magnoliopsida; order Brassicales; family Brassicaceae; genus Pugionium; species Pugionium dolabratum. The sequence continues at coordinate 158,089 of JAEVFF010000104.1, read as the reverse complement.
GAGTAAACCGATAACATGAAGAACATTGGGATGCTTGACTATATACTCAATACATCGGCCATGCAAATACGACAATATTATCTTAGCCAAGGATGCCATTCAATTCAAAACAACACCAATCAAACGGTCAGAATAGACAAAAGCCAACTAAAGATAGACATCAAAGCTGGTAGCTTAAGCTAAAGAATCATACAAGATGCGAGGAGGGAGACATTAGAAAAAATATATAATCAATTATGAATTAGAGCTTATTTGTGTGCCCAAAGCACATCAAACTTTAGCTTAAAACATACAAACTAATGTGATTCTCGAGTAAACTATTTACTCATAAATTTAAGATTGAAACCAATATTAAGTACCTTTGCATCGTTGCGGACAAACTGAATACCATGTCCAGGATATATTGTAGAAGAGCAAAACCAACATTTGACTAATCTCATTTTGCCTCCTCCTTAAAAGCTCTACAAAACAGAGAGGAAACATTACAAAAAGCTTGAGTCAAGGAATCATCTCAAACTTAATACATGTAAAACTGAAACTAAACCCACAAAAACTGACAGTAAAACACGACAAGTAAGATACTTCTTCATAAACTATACTAACCAGAAAGAGAAAAGTTACAACTTTTATATAATTATTGGTTCCGCTATCTCAATATATAACTCAAAATTCGTCAGTACAATAACCCCAAAACAAGACAAGAAAACCTTCAGATTTCGAAAATACGATAATAACAACGCAAAAGAAAATATAAGATTTGTGATTTTACAGAAAGAGATGCAGGTGATTGATTATAAATTTGAGGGAAGAATTCTACCAAAATTAGGGTTTCGCCCAGAACTCCGGAAAGAAGGAGTTGTAAGAGAAGATGCAATGGGGCAAAAATGCCTAGGGTTTATTAACTACCTAAAACGACACCGTTTGTATATCGCCCACAATAAAATAAAAAAGGGCAGACAAGTTCCATTATAATTTAAGTTGAAGCCCATAGACCAACACTGATGTCAACCGTAGTTTGGCCCATTGGATATAGGGAAACGGATAAAAATTTTCGTTAAATTAAAACTAAAAACAGAGGAAACTAAAATATAATTATATATCTAAAATATTATGTTTAAATTTAATATAAACATATCCAAATTAAAATTATAACTTAAATATATTAATTAAATAATCAAAATTTCTAAAAATAATAATTTTTTAATTAATTTACTAAATTTAGTTGATATTTAAAATTTTAAAAATATTAACAAACTTTTCCGATATATAAAATAGTAAAATAATTTTATTAATTTTAAATATAAATATCCGAATTATATTATATTTAAAAAATTTACTATAAGCAACCTCAGTTTAAAACAAACAAATCAAATCATAAAGATTTGTTAATCATCAACATTTGACAAAATCACTATGGAATCTAAAAATGGCCCTAAATATTATTCATTTCTTATGGAAATTATTCTCAAATGTGATTCCTTTAAAATCGTATTTATTGAAACGGAAGATCATCTCTGATAATAGTTGTTCCCGATGTTCAGATGAGTAGGAAACTGAGGTGCATACATTTTTTACTTGTCCCTATGCTAAGATGATCTAGAAAAGATTGGGTATTTCTATTCATGTTATTTGTGATCCACTATCTAACATACATACGAATATGTGATATTTAATTGCGAGTTATAAGTAGTTGGAACATAATTATATACAAAAATATATACTTTTTTTTATCCTATGGCAGTTATGCAAGGCACAGAATGATATTGTTTTCAACAAAAAAAATACACTATAAGATTTACTATTTGAAAGAAGTTAAGAAAATGTGCAGGAGTCGATATCGAGTTTGGAGTCAACTGATTTGGGTTAGAATCATATACCTTCTATTCCTACGACGAATCACTAGTCCCTACCTCATAGATGTGGATCAAATATAATTATGACGCTGTCCATAGGAAAAGTTCTCTCCGTTCGGGCCTAAGATGGATCACTCGAGATCAACAAAAATCTTTTTTTTTTGTTGGAATAGGAAAATATCAAGTACGACACTCTATCATTGAATCAGAGTTTTCGGCATTAATATGGGGTTTACAAACTACTTGGATTTTGGGATCTGTTATATTATATTTAAAAGCGATAATTTATGTCTTACTAATATTATCAACAACGAATGCATCAATTATCATTTTCAACAATAAATATGGACTGTTCAAAAATGGTGTTCTCAATTCGATGGAATAAAATTACAACATCAACGAAGATCTGGCAATTAAATCGATGATTCATTGGTTTCATCTTCGCTTGTATCAAATGTATACTGGAAACTATTTAATGTTTGTCAAAAAAAATTTATGTACGATTGTAAATAATAACATTTTATATTAATAAAGTTTAAAGTTGAAAAACAAAAATCAAATCGTACCCGAAAATTTAATCTATTTGAATGTGATCTATACTTTTAATATCAATATCGAAATACTAAAAATCAAAACAATTTATCCAAACTCATATAAAAACTCTAAAATCTAATTTATACCTTTTGAAAACTTCTAAACTAAGTATTGAATATACAAATACTTTATTTTCTATACAATTATAAATATATTTTTACTCTTGAAAATAAATCATTTAAAAAATAACGAAAAAATTAATTTAATTTTTCAAAATATCGACATTTAAAATAAAAATTTTACGAACAAATAATAAAATAGTTATTGTCGCTCAATTTTAAAAAATTACTAAGAAATAGATTTTCGCGTGTAATAAATATGAATAAAAATGCACTTTTCATATTTAAATATCGGTGATTTTGTGTATTCTTTTGAAAATATTTAAATACTCATCATATTTACTAAGCATGGCGGTGGCGGCGTCATATGTGACGAATGACGACGTCTCGACATTCATGAAACCATTCATTATAACGGGACCCACATAATGACGTGTCATTTAACTTCAATTGTGTCAATTCAGACAGACACGTGTCGTTATAAACAGAACAGCCGCCACATCAAAAGCCCGCTTTTCCCGGGCTGATTGTTTCGCGCCTAAAAATATTCGAATTTTTATGCTTTTTTAAATTTAAGGTTTTGTTTTCTCTTCAATTTTCCCGCTTATAATTAAACGGGCAGGACGGGCAAAGAGGAGATTAGGCTAAATAGTCATTTCCTAACTAAGCGGTTTAAGGGAAAATAATGATTTGTATGAAACAAATTACACATTCTTTAAGACATATTAAAATAGCTTTACACACAATTTCGATTCTTTAAAAAATATTAAAATGGGCAAATGTCTAAAATAGCATATTTCTAAATTTTTATTTCAAAAATAGCATCATTAGTTTAAATTTCCAATAATAGCACAAATTTAAGATTAAAATGCATTAAAACTATATTTTAATAGAAAAAAACTAAATCCTAAATTGGAAAAAAATAAACTCAAATAAAATAATTTAATTTTATATATAATTTGTTTAAAATAAATAAATATTTTTACATAAGTATTTATGCTATTTTTTTGGAGTTTAATTTTGAGATGCTAAATTTGGAAGAAAAACTTGAAAATGTGTTATTTTAGGGTATTACTCTATTAAAATAGCTTTAGACACAATTCCGATTCTTTAAGACATATTATACTAATTTCTTCAAAAAAAACTAAATCTTAGTAACGATGTAAAAACAAAGGTTTATTTACGTTTACTACACGAATTATTGTGAATAAACTTATTTTCATCTGTATTTTTTAAGTTTTTCTTAGTTATATAAATTGTATTTTTTGTGTAAACTACATAAACTTAATAAATTATTGATATTACACAAATTTCGATAATGTTAACACGTTAAATTGTTATTAAATATTGTTTTAATTCGAAAATATGATGTTAATTTTGAAATAAATGTTAGTTAAAACCAGATTTTTAAATTAAAACCAAATTTAATAACGATTTAATATGTAAATATTAATAAAATTTATGTAATTATAATACTTTATAAAATTTATGTAGTTTACGAAAGAAAAAAACAGTTTAGATAGCTAAAGAAAACCTTAAAAATACGAATAAAAATATATTTATTCGAATAAATTCATATAATTCAAAAATTATGCATAGGATTCCTTTTCGGCCCATTGTTACGTGTCCAATGTCATACTTAAATTCATTTGAAAAACTTCACTTGCATTGGATTCGTTTTTTCTTTCACTTATTATTCAATACTGTTATATTTATTTTGTTTACCAAAAGAATCTTTTAGTACAAAAATAGCCCGCACTCCCATTATTATCCCTCTCCAAGTTTTCTTACTTATAAATTATAACTAGATTTATATCCACATCATGCGTAGGGAAAAATATTCATAAATTATATTTTATTAGTAAATATAAATTAAATATTTATATAATTTTAAAAGTTAAAATTATTTAAATATTATTTTTTGTATATATAAATTTAGAAAAAACAATTATTTTTATGAATTTAATAGTATTTTTGGTTAGTTTAATAAAATATATTAATACTCTAACCAAATTAATAATAATGACATATATGTAATTATTCGAATAACTTAAGCCTATTTATTGAAATTTACTGTAATGATAAAACGTAATCATGATATTTCTGTTAATAACACATGAGAGTAAAGTATTTTCTTAAATTATTTTTCAAATAATATATTAGAAATTAGGTAATAACTTAAATTTATTTATATTTATTTGAAATTATTTATAAATTAACAAATTAAAATTTTAAATAAATAAAAATTATTGTTTTTACAAATATAATACTATTTTTTGGTTAGTTGAATAAAATATATTGATTCTCTAACCAAATTAATATCAGTGGCATGTATTGTAATTATTCTAGTAACTTAAACCTTTTTATATATTTAAGCTGAAACTAGTTATGGTGTTGACACGTCAGCATGACATTTTTGTTATTAACACGTCATGGTAAGGTTACTTTGTTAAAAAGATTCTCAAATAATATATTAGGATTACTACCAATATCATCTCAATTAGGATTATATATATTTATTAGAAACTATAAGGTATATTAATTGCTATTAATAATTTATTACTAAATTAATAGTTTTATTATACTCATAAGCACTGTTTGGTAAAATGTTATCCACCAATAACAAGACTCCTTCCATTTTATATTAACTGTTTTAAAATTTAAATTCTTAATATATTATTTGATAAAAAAAATTTAAGAGAATAACGTGTTATTAATAAAAATACGACGCTGACGTGTCATCATCCCAATAAATTTCAGATAAATATATATATGAGTTTAAATTATTAGAATAATTATAATATATGTCATTGTTATTAGTTTGGTTAGAAAATCAATATATTTTATTAAACTAACTAAAAATACTATTAAATTCGTAAAAAATAATTATTTTTATTTTATTAATTTATATATACAAAATTTAATATTAAAATTAATTTTAAATAATATTTAAAATTATATAAATCTGTAATTTATATTTACTAATAAACTTTATTGTGGATATAAATTTAGTTTTATGTATTAAAAGACATATAGCATATCGGACCTTGTTTTAATGAAAATTTTAATGAAAGAAAAAGAATGCATTCATATAGTTTCCAAGTGAATAAGATAATTATAACATCTTTTATAGATTATCTCGAAGACCTCTCTGTCTACATTACCATCCACTTTGGTTCCTGTGACGCCGGAGACGAAGCTTCTGCTGGAAACCGACAACCACATATCAACTCCAGAGGAATCACCAAGAAAACTGCTACGTATGCCATCACTTGACCAAACGAATCTTACAGATAGAGAGCAAATAGAATAAGCAGTCGGAACCATCGATCTACCGCTCTCAAAACGGTTGTAGCTCAGTTCTTAGATCAGAACTTACTAGATTAACTTTGAGTGTTTAGACTTTTGATAGTGAAAAGAAAGATTTGAACGATTTATTAATCAGTTAAAGAAGATTTGAACGATTTATTAATCAGTTCGGTTACAAATCAGATAATTTTTTAGGATAAAATCACTTCTGAACTAATTAATTATGTCATTCTGATTATGGCATGATTCTCTTTTTTATATTCTCAGTTCGTCTAATATTCAACGTTATAATCATTGTTTGTCATTAATGCTCATAAATGCTCATTTCAGGGAGGCTCAATAGTTAGTGAGATTACACATGTCAATGAAATTCTCCGGCGACTCTTCGATAACGACGCATCCACTATCCGACATTGGACCTTTGAGATAATAGACCAAATCTTGTTGGGCCGAGTTCAGATTGTAGGGAGGACGAAGCTCACCTCCAACAAAACCGGGGAAACTTTGGATTTTATCGTTATGGTGGCGCTTTTTTTTCTTAGAGAGAATTAGGGTTTTCCTTTAAGATGAGGATTCTTAACTTAGATGACATATACATGCATCATTATCTTCAAAATAGTGTTCTATTTGGTTCTTTTTGTGTTTAGTAAAAGATATGAACCGTATTTTCTTACTTGTAAACACACAATAGTTTTTAAATGATTCGGAATAATGGAGAACAAAATATGTTTCACGAAATGCCACAAGATTGTAATGTATTCCATTTGTGAAACATCTACAATTTGTGATAGAATTTTGTGGATCATCGATAAATCATGCATCACCACCAAAATCAACTAGTCGAATTTGAAGTTTTTAAAATTATAACAAAATCTAAAATACATTATAGGGTAATTCTCTAAAATAGTAAATTTTTAAGTTTTTATTTTAAAAATACCATCATTAGTTTAAATTTTTAATAATAGTATAAATTTAAAATTAATATGTATTAAAATTATATTTTAATTAAAAAAATTAAACCCTAAATTAGAGAAAATAAATTCAAATATAATATTTTTTAATTTTATATATAATTTATTTATAGTAAATAATTATTTTTACATAATTATTTATACTATTTTGGAGATTTTAATTTTACAGTGCTAAATTTAGAAGAAAAACTATAAAAGATGTTATTTTAGGTCCGACGCTCGGTGTCGTACCTCGGATATTGTGGCTCCTCTCGATCGTGAGCGGCAAATCACCCGATCATAACCGACTCCAACTCGGGTTACCCTTCGGACCCATCCCACCTCGAAGCGGCACCACCCCCTTACATAGCATTAGTACCATTTTTCGGATTGGCAGCACAATAGATTGATATGTCTCAGGAGTCACTAGCCCTATAAAAAAATAAATACTAGGAATTTTAATCTGATTTTTTTGCAAGTTTCATAAGGACGATGAAACCTATTTTCTGGTAAAGTTTCAGATTTTTTGAAGCACTCCCAGCTATTTCTTTTGAATTTTACAAAAACCGGTTTATCATGTCCCAACGGGACATCAGTAGCAACTTTGGATTCACCAATGTCATCTTAAATCCTTCTTCTATCAATTTGTGAGGGTTCGGTGGAAAAAACTCACCTCCAATTCGGAGGTTTTCGAAATTTTGCTCGGCACTTATGTTTTCGTCCGAAAGAATGGTTCTTGGCAGCATGATAGATCGAGTTTTTCTCGACCAACTTAATTTCACCGGAATTTTTTACTATTTTTTCCGACTAAACCCTTTCTCTACTAGTATATTATATTAGACAACCTTTTTCTAAATTCCAATCGAATGTTTTTGTATAGACTTTGTATATTATAAAAAAATCTGTTATGTATATTGTAATATTACGTCATAATTCTTCACGGTCGTAATATTGAAAAATAATTTGACCCTTTCTCTTTTTTTTTTTATAGAAATTTTAGCCTCATATGTACTTTTTTTCTTTTAATTTGATCACCAAAATTAAATATATTGGTCCCTACAGAAGCACATGTATTGTTGATCATATCTATATAGACACAGAACATGTCACATATGTTTGTATCTGTCCAAATAAAAGAGAACCAAAACTTTCGACAGTACAAAAGAATATATAATAGAACCAAAACATAATATATATTTGTCTATTAATATCTATATTATACTATATACACAAATATCATTTTAACACACAAAAATTACTAAGATTATATTCACCATTCTCCAAGTTAAAAAAAAAAAAGTTAAAATTTTGTGAATTAAATCACAGCTAATCAAACCCTAAATATTTTAACGTATGTCTAAATTTGTTGTATGTATAAAACGAGGCAACCACAAATAATAATACCATTAAATAGCATATTTTAAATTTTTTCCAAATTTAACAGTTTAAAATTAAAATTCTAAAATAACATAAATAATTATGTAAAAATAATTTTTATTCTAAATAAATTATAAATAAACTTAAAATATTATATTTGAATCTATTAAAATTTAGTTTTAATGCATTTTAATTTTAAATTTTTTGTTATTACTGAAAATTTAAACTAATAATGCTATTTTTGGAACAAAAAATTTAAAATATACTATTTTAAACAAAAGTAATACCCTAAAATAGCACTTTTTAAAAAAATTTCTTCCAAATTTAGCATCATAAAATTAAATTCTCAAAAATAGCACAAATACTTATGTGAAAATACTTATTTATTCTAAATAAATTCTACATAAACTTAAAGTATTGTATTTGGGTTCATTATTTCTAATTTAGGGTTTAATTTTTTTCTATTAAATATAGTTTTAATGCATTTTAATCTTAAATTTGTACTATTATTAAAAATTTAAACTAATGATGCTATTTTTAGAATAAAAACTTAGAAAAGTGCTATTTTAGATATTTGTCCTTTAAACTTAGAAAAGTAACCACAAATGCTACTAAAATTATTATATAAAAAAATTTACTTCAGTAAAACTAATAATAATATAGCAAAGAAACAAAAATGGCAGCTTTATAATTATAACGTAAAACCTATATGTTATATTAAGAAATAAAAAATGGCCAAAAAAAAATAATAAATAAGAAACTAAATATGAGAAGAAGCCTTTAAGCTTTATCCAATATCCATATTAGTGACAGTAAACTGACAAATGTGATGTATGTTTTTTCTTTTGTTTCTTCCAGAAGAAAATGTAAGGTCTTAGATTTTTTGCATTTGCTTCAGTTTTGGTTTGTCATTTCTTAAAAATTTATCCTAATCCCTTTTACAATAATGTTAAAACCCTTTGTATCACTTTCACAATTAACACAATCGAGTTTTACATTCACGTTATACATAAAAATATTTACACATTATACTTAATTGTTTATTTAACTTAATTGTTTATTTAACTAACTTAATTGTTTATTAAACTTAATTGTTTATTTAGTATATGTCAATGGTGAACACTTCACGGTGAAACGATGAATGACCAGCCGCTTATGCCATACCTTGCTGATGAGAACATGCCAAACAAGGGAAAGTTGACGATCTATTTAACATTTCTTACAACAACTCGCCGAAGAACAGTTGCAACGCATCCGAACCCGAATAAAATCATGAAAGACATTCTTTGGGAGGGAGTTTAAGATTCCGTTACGTTCGGCATTGTTTCAGCCTCGAGCTACATACATAATTATTTTTTATTTATTTTTTATTTATTTTTAATATTGATTATATAAATAAAATAGTTAATAAAATTAATATTTATATAAATTTAAATTGTCTCTATCTTCAATAGATAATATTATTAAATATATAAAAATATAGATATAATAAATATTCAATTACTCCAAAATTTTGTTATATATTTTATTTGACTAAACTTTAAAAATCATAATATTTTGTTTTGTATTGTGTTTGTATTTTATATTAAAATGACTTTTATGTCAAATACTTCGTGTGCTAGATTAAACCCAGAAGGATAGAGCACAAAGGTATGTGATACGGAAAAGCGTATAAATTCTAAACCGAAAAGAGTGAGACGTTGCTCGCTTAAACCGCTGAGTATTGGAAACATACTATAATTCACTAGGAATTTACATATAATATACGATTAAATATTTATCTAATATTATTTTTATAAATATTTTAATAAATTATGTTTTATATAATATTTTTAAAAAATATCGATACAACAGAATGACATATTTATATATTAAAGATGATTTTTGTATCTAAAACAATAATATATTAGTCCGTAAATTCAACTCATCGTTCACATACGATCGTCATTAGCGCTGTTCGTTTGTCTGCCGCAGCGTCTGCGGCAGCGACCTGCGGTCAGACGCTGCGGTTAGACGCAGCAATATTGTTGTTCGTTTGATCGTCGTAGGTTGTCGCTGCAGGTTGTATCGCAATTGTTTGATCGCAACGCTATAATTTCGCAGCGATTAAAAATTTTGATCGCAGCTTTCTGCGGTCGACCGCAGCGTTTGACCGCAGGAACCTGCGGCAGTCAAACGAACAACGTTTAGCCGCATGACGCAATCGCAGGTTCCTGCAGCTACGAAACGAACATGCCTATTGTCTCATCATATTCAAATATTTGTCCAAACCTCAAATTAAAAAAAAAAGAGAGAAAAAAAAAACACGAGATTGGTCGTTGTCGCGTAAAGGAACCAAACAAGGGTTAAGTCGGACATTGGATTCTCCTATCGCACCGCTATTCTCTGAACACTATTTTGTCTTTTTTTTCATAACTCAATCCACAAGAAGAACACAAAGAGAGTGAGAATCAGTTATTTACATGCAAATATTTAAAAAAAAATTCAATTGTATTTATAATGTACACAAATATTATTGGTGCATAGAATGAGTAATTGGTAATCATAATGTTTCAGGTGTTTATTTATTTAATTTAGTACAATATAAAGTAGTAGTCAATAAAATAAAGAGGAGAGACTGATGATTGACTGGTTAAGTGTGCAATTGTGCACGTAAAAAGTTCTTTAACCTGAAAAAAATAATAATAATCACATTTGTTGGATGGCTTTAAAAGAGAACTCCTTAAAAGGGTCATACATTAGAATTCTTCAAAATTCTCTAACATAATCTTTGCATGTGTGCACTATAAAATTGTGGATTTATTTTCGTTAACTATACGAATTTATACGAATAAATCTATTTATATCCGTAGTTTTTAGATCTTTCATAAGTTACATAAACTGTGTTTTTAATTCGTAAACTACATAAATTATTCTAATTATAAAAATTTCGTTAATGTTTACATGTTAAATTGTTATTAAACCTTGTTTTACTTTGAAAATCTGGTTTTAATTTTAAAATAAATCTAAATTAAAACTAGATTTTCGAATTATAACCAGATTTAGTAATCATTTAATGTGTAAACATTAATAAAATTTCTACAATTAGAATAAACATTAATAAAATTTCTACAATTAGAATAATTTATAAAGTTTATGTAATTTATGAAAAAATACATTTTATATAGTTAAAAGAAAACTTAAAAAGTACATGTGAAAATAAATTTAGTCACATAAGTTTGTATAGTTGACGGAAGTAAACCCAAATTCTTACATGTGTGCATTATAAAATTGTTTCATTTCTTCTCTTTATTAACAAGTTGCAATTGTATAATTGATTTGAAATAAACATATAATATTAGATCCCGCCATATTATATATTTGTTAATGAAAACTATATTGACCCACTTCTAGAACATTTAGATAAAGTAATAAAGCTTAATTATATTGATAAAAATTAAGAAGAAGATTAATTATATATATATATATACTTGGTAGATGGGTATAGAAATACTTTTCTTTTGAGACTTTTTGTGTTTAAATTTGAATTTTTCAGACATGCGGATAGAATATGATCTATATTTACCAAAGAAATTGTTTATATGAATTAAATAGAAAAATCGAGTATTTTTATTGAATATATATAGTAAAAAATGTTGATTATTGTATGATTTCTATAATCATAAAACTCATACTAATTTTTCGAATAATAAAAATATTAACGAAAACATATTTTGAAAATTTCTGTTGATGGGATACAAAAATATTCTGAATTTCTGATTAGAATTGTCATGAAAACCATAATTCTTCTATTTATATAGAAATAATTTATAATTCAGTCATTCATCAAATTAAAAATTAAGTAATTTATCTACACATAAATTTTCGTAACATTTATATTTTATAGTCTTTTATTTTTACACATAACTGATCACATAGTTTTGACTATTTTAAATAATGATCTAACACATTGATTATACATGTGTGGCCCCAAAATAATTTTTACAAAAAAACTCATAACATAGTTTGGTAAAAATCTAAATTCTGAACCCAAACAACAATTTTAAGTTTAATTTCTATATTTAAATAAACAAAAAAACATCACAACCGGAATTAGAGATGGACATTCCGTTATTCGATTCAGTTTGGATTTTTCGAATTTAAAATTTTTGGATTTAAAAAAAAATCTCATTTGAATTTAAATTTTATTCAGTTCATCTGAATTTTTCGGATTTTGAATTATTTCATTTTATTTAGCTAATACTAGATTAATACATTTTTCTATGTTGGATTAAATATATTAATTAATATAATACATTTTTTGGATAAATCGGTTTTGTTTTAAAGTTTCAAATTCAGTTTAGTTTGGAATTAGTTAATTCGGATTAAATTTTGTATCCATTTGAATTATATTTTAATTCAATTCAAATCAGACTTAAAAATTTTGGTTAGGCTTCAGTAAATTTCGATTAGGTTTGAGAATTTTACCCACCTTAACTGAAACTGAATCGAACACTTAAATATATTGTACTGACATAACCAGTCTATATTAGTTGGTGTGCAAAAATTATTTCAACCTATGATTATATCGAAAATATTATTACGTCTATGATTATATCGAAAATATTATTACGTCAAAATAACATATTTTAAATCAAATAATCGAGTGTAGAGGACTTGTGGACTTCTTGTCTTTTGTAAATTATTGCTAATTTTATGTTTTGATAGCTGAGTTTATTTGTAAATATGGAATTAAATCAAACTAGATTTATACTCACGCCATGCGCGGAGAAAAGTATTCGTAAATTATATTTTATTAATAAATATAAATTAAATATTTATATAATTTTAATTTTTATTTAAAATTAATTTTAACATTAATTTTTGTATATATAAATTAAAAAAAGAAAAATAATTATTTTTTACGAATTTAATAGTATTTTTTAGTTAGTTTAATGAAATATATTAATTATCTATCTAAGTTAATAACAATTACATATATTATAATTATTCTAATAAATTAAACTTATTTATATATTTATTTAAAATTTACTGTAGTGATAATACGTTAGCATGATATTTCTTTGAATAACACTTCAGAATAAAGTTATTTTCTTAAAATATTTCTCAAATAATATATTAGGGATTACGGTACTAACTTAAATCTATTAATATTTATTTAAAATTATTTATAAATTAATGTATAAAAAGTTTAAAGAAATAAAAATTATTGTTTTTGCAAATATAATACTATTTTTTGGATTAATTGAATCAAGTATATTTATTCTCTAACCAAATTAATATCAGTGACATGTATTGTAATTATTCTAGTAATTTAAACATTTTTATATATTTAATCTAAAACTAGTTGTGGTATTAACATATCATCATAGCATTTTTGTTATTAACACATCAGATTAAAGTTATTTTGTTAAAAAATTTCTTAAATAATATATTAGGGATTTAGAAGTTTTATATCATAAAATAGAAACCATTATCATCATTAGATTAACATCTTTGTACAGTAAACTTCATTAAAATTCTTAATAAAAAAGCTAAGAGAACAAACAAAATTCTGAAATCCAAACACTCTAAAGAAAAAAACAAAAACTAATTACTAATATTCTAACCGATGTTTCACGGCTTGTAAGTTGTAATAATTAATGACTAAAAACAAAACTCAAACTCACTATTTCTCTTTTGTTATTTAACGGCGACGTATAAACACCGTCTCTAAATCAGACGGAGGTGTAAAATACTCTTTAACGGCGTTACTCCTACATTTTAACGCTGGTCGTCGTTTTCTCGGTGCTGGTGGACATTTCAATTTCTCCGGTATTTTTGCTTCCTTTGCCGTCGGTGTCTTCGAAGATTCTTCCTCGTCGTTGTAGCAATCTTCGGCTTCTAGTTCTTCCAGCGCTTTGAGTTTCGTCTTCACTGGTTTCAACGAAGCCCGAATCGAAATTCCGGCGATAACCCATTTCTTTGCATCGGAATCTAAACCTCCGTCTAACTGAGATTTCTTCGAGAAACCCATTTTTCTCTGAGTAAGACTTGTTCCACTTGTTTAGGAAACAGGAAGAGTGGAGAAATTAGAAAATAGATATTCTTTTGAATCAAAATGATAAGAAGAGGAATCGGAATAAGGAACAATGAACAAAAATGATTAGAAAGAATAAAAATAAAGGGAGAAAGTTTTTTTAAGACGAAGAAGGAAAAAATGAGGAGAAATTGTGATAAAGAGTGCTTTAAATAGTAAAGTATTCTGTCTCTACGATTAGCAAAAATGGTGAATCGCAGGAGAGAAAGAAAGGGGGAAAAAGTTATTGAAGAAGATGAAGAAAAAGGGGGTAAAATTGGAAATTTAAAATGAATAAAACTAAGCTGCCCGAGAAAAATTTACGGGCAGACTCTGAATCACCGTCTTTTTTTGGCGCCACAATTTGAGAGTTTTGGACGCAACGGCTCTTTTTCGCGCCTTCGATTGTTTATGGTTATTTCCGATTTTGCCCTCGTTTTTTTAGGTTTTTGAACATGGAATGAATCCTTTAATTTTCCTGGAAATTTTAGGATAGTATATTCATTTTGGAATTATTTGAGTTATTTAAACATAAAAAAACAACACTATAAAATAGCATATATTTTAAATTTTTGTTCTAAATTTAACAGTATAAATTTAAAATTCTAAAAGTAACACAAATTATTTTCTGAAAATATATATTTAATATAAATAAATTATACATAAACTTAAAATATTATATTTAGATTTATTTTTTTCAATTTATAATTTAATTTTTAGATTAATAATAAATTTATATATATATTTTAATATTAAATTTGTGTTATTTCAAGAAATTTAGACTAATAATACTGTATTTGAAACAAAAATTCAAAAACTGTTATTTGTCAATTGTTCAAACAGAAATTATAATTTATTTTAAAGAAATTTAGTGTTAATAGTTAGAAAAGTGTTTTTGTGTGTGGTGCATTTAAGTATTTCTTAAAATCTAATATTATTGAATTATTGAAAATATTTTAAACATTATATTTGAAGACCCAAATTTAATAGTTTTGGCGTGGTATTGCAGAGAATTCTAATACCAAATCATAATAAAAATCTCTAGATCCATATAAAATAATCAAAACTCAAATCATTTATGTACTCTAACAATTTTATTTTATTAACGATTAAAACTATATTAAGTTTTTATTTTGATAACTATTAGCTTTTCAGTCGAAATTCAAATAATTTTAAGATAGATGTAATTATCGTATGAGTAATACCCTAAAATAGCACCATTTTAAGTTTATCTTCCAAATTTAGCACAATAAAACTAAAATTCTCAAAATAACATAAATTATTATGTAAAAAAAATTATTTACCTTAAATAAAATATATATAAAATTAAAACATAATATTTGGGTTCACTTTTTCCAATTTAGGGTTTAGATTTTTTTCATTATGAATAAATTTTCAATTATTTTAGTATTAAATTTGTGCTATATTTGGAAATTTAAATGACTAGTGCTATATTTGGAACAAAAACTTGAAATAGTGCTATTTTAGTCAATTCCCTTATCGTATAGCGAATTTATAAATTTTTAATAAATTTAATTATTTTAAAAAGTAATACATTAAAATAAAATATTACTTGTTAATGTTTTTGTTCCAAATATAGTTCTCTAAATTTAAAAATTCTAAAAATAACATAAATAATTATGTAAAAATATTTATTTACGTTAAAAAATTATGCATAAATTTAAAACATTGTATTTGATTTTATTTTTTAATTAGAATTTAATATTTTTATTAAAAATAAATTTTAATATATTTTAATCATAAATTTATATTATTATTAAAAATTTAAATTAATGATATTATTTTGTAACAAAAACTTAAAAATATGTTATTTTAAAGAATTATTCTATTTAAAAATATATTTTATACGAAGTATTGATCGAATATACTCGAAAAGATAATACTGAATTTAAAAGAGTCTTTTTCTACTTCATTCTAAGAATTTCTCTTCTCATTAGAGTAGTCTTCAAGTTCTTTATGTAGCAATATTCCAATAAAATCAAATAAAAATCGTTTTTTATACATTTATAAAATATGATTTGTTGGTTTCCTATGATAATTTATTTTTTAATGATTTCGATTATGAAATCTTAATCTCAAAAACATTTAGATTTGATTTAATTCAACCTAATATTGTAGAAAAAGAAGAAAATATTAACCTTGATTCATGAAGAATTGGATTGATTTTCTCTTCCTTTTGATCTCTTTTTTAATCTCTTATTTAATGATTCTTTGGATGAATTAAGAATCAATAATAACTTTCTCTCTTTAATGGTGTATATTTTCTCTCTCTAAAAACCATAAACCCACATGACACACACTTCTATTTTTGAAGAGTTGCGATGGTTTTATAACCATTAAAAAATTACCACCTTTTTAATAACCACCATATATATATATATATAACATTATCTATATATACTTATAATTATTCTTTTATTAACTATTAATGCATTATATATAAATGTATTTAAAAATTAGAGAAAGTTACATATTAAATATGATAAGATAAGAGAGGAGAGTTATCAATACATTCAAATCCTAATATCGTTAACCGAAACCGATTCATCACGGTATTATCTTTTATATATTAGAATTATGAACATTAATATGAATTTGATCCGTATAATTAAACCGAAAGACACATATGTCATATATAAGAATATACATCCTATTTATATTAAATGTTTTAAATTTAATAATTTAAAAAAATTATGTCATTTATTTAATTAATTAAAGGTATAACTACATATTTATGTTATAACGTTATATATGAAAATACAAGGTATATTTGAGATCGCTCTAGCTAAACTATGCAGTAATACAAAAATATATAAAATTAAATAAACCACACACTTGGTTGGTACGCTAAACCGGAATAGCCTAACCTTGGTTTGCTCTTAGTTCTAATTCTTATTGTATTGGGTTCTTTTCTATCGTTTAGCTCTCATAGTTCAATTGGGCTGCCTCAACAATTGGGCTTAAGACATTTGTAATATTTTTTCTTTTGCATTTCAACAATATACTCCCATTCTTAATATATTATTTTAAAAATATTCTAAAAAAATAATTTTATCTTCGTATATTATTAACACAAATATCATAATACGTATGATCACTACACTAAATTTTAAATAAATATATAAGTGGAATTAAATTAATAAAATAATTACGACATACGTTATTATTATTAATTTAGTTGCATAATCAATATATTTTATTAAACTAACTAAAAATAATATTAAATTCGTAAAAAAAATTATTTTTCCTTTTTTTTTAATTTATATATACAAAAATTATTATTAAAAATAATTTTAAATAAAAGTTAAGATTATAGAAATATTTAATTTATATTTAGTAATAAATAATATTATATAATTTACAAATATTTTTTAACATAAAGCATATGTATAAATCTAGTTAATATTTTAATTCGTAAACACATTTTATAAAAATTTATAAATTTTCTTATATAACCTCAGGAAAATAACATTCTTGTATCAAGGAAGAAACAAAATCTTGATAAGATAACATTAAGTAAATAAATCAAAGCAACTAATAAGACTAGTTATAAAAATTGGGAACAGTAAGTGCTCTACTATTTGTATTACTTTTACGTCTATCCCAGATATGTAGAGTTTGGTTCCACCATCACTCGCACAATAATGTTAAATTTTCGTATGAATATATTTAATTATTGGATTGGTTCATTATGAATTAAAATATGATTAGGGTTTGTCTAATTATACAAGATTTTATACATAACGTTGTAAAATGCCCAGATGCAAATGAACATCATCAAGATTGAAAATCACAAAATATTAGCCAGCAAAATTCTACTAATTATAAACAATAATAACTCGAGTGTTAGGTTGAATGGAGGTTTGAAAGATGTGAATGGTGAAAGAGACAAGTTGAAAATCAGGAGAAAATTGTGTCACATATGCATTAGATTTTATTAGAATTTAAACATTTATAAAA
The DNA here is from genome assembly GCA_018901945.1 of Pugionium dolabratum. Taxonomy (NCBI): domain Eukaryota; kingdom Viridiplantae; phylum Streptophyta; class Magnoliopsida; order Brassicales; family Brassicaceae; genus Pugionium; species Pugionium dolabratum. The sequence continues at coordinate 139,908 of JAEVFF010000104.1, read as the reverse complement.
TCAATCTAAAAATAAGGAAACTTAATTTGATATATATAAAAAATGATATTGAAATTGAAAGTAACGTAAATCATAATGGACCCGCAAAAGAGCCGACCCTTATTTATTTTAGTGTGAAAAAGGGACCATTTTTGGTTAACCAATTTGTAAGAACTCTTCGCTAATTCTATTATATACTTTCAGAAAATGATTAAATTGCTAACGAATTAGAAAAGCATATGAATTTTTAATATATTATTTGATAAATATTTTAATAAAATAATTTCGTTTTATCTTGTTATTAATAAAAATGTCATGATAATATGTAATCATCGTAATAAATTTTAAACAAATATATAAATATGTTTAAATTACTATAATAATCATGTCCTTTTTATTAATATTATTAAATAATTAATATATTTTATTAAAATTAATCTAAAAATATTATTAAATTCGTAAAAAATATTTTTATTTCTTTAATTTACATATATTAAAAATAATTTTAAATAAATATTAAAATATATAAATATTTAATTTATATTTAATAGTAAATATCCCTAATATATTATTTGAGAAATTTTTTAACAAAGTAATTTTATCCTAACGTGTTAATAACAAAAATACCATGCTGACGTGTCAATACCACAACGAGTTTCAACTTAAATATATAAAATGATTTAAGTTAATAGAATAATTACAATACATGCCACTAATATTAAACTAGTTAGAGAATAAATATAATTTATTCAACTAACCAAAAATTACTATTACATTTTCAAAAAAAATAATTTTTATTTCTTTAAATTTTTTATATATTAATTTATAAATAACTTCAAATAAATATAAATAGATTTAAGTTAGTATCGTAATCTCTAGTATATTATTTGAGAAATATTTTAAGAAAATAACCTTATTCTAAATTTAGCATGGATATGAATCTAGTATTATATAATTTATGAATATTTTTACAAATCCTATTGGATCAGTTCGATTGACATTTCTATGCAATCATCGACGCAATAAATTGAGAAGAAAAGATAGATACATCGGACCAAAGTATATTCCATTCAAATATTAATTTGCCTTTATGATCCCAAATGTTATCCTTAAATTTATTATTGGTACAGTGTGTAACCAAAGCAAAATTGGAATTATCTTCAATAATCTTCTTTGGGACGGCAACTTAAAGACAATAATTTTCGGTTTGGTCGGTTCGATTGGAACCTCCTTTTATCAATTTGCATACGTAGTGGTTCAATCTTCAGTCAATATTATATATTAAAATTATACATATATACGGATTTGACTTAAATTAATGACACAAAACGCATTAGACCCACATTGATGTCCACATATATTAATATAATACAATTACAATAGGATAAAGTTTTATTAACACGATGAATTTATGCATGTTTTTGTCTTTTTGGAAAAATTGCAGAAAATAACAGTGATTCGTGCATACTTTGGCATTCATTTTTACATTATTTTTAATTTTTGATCAAATTATAATTATAATTATTTTTATTTTATTTTAAATTAAACTATTTAAAATATTTACAAATTATAATTAATTATTTATTTAGTAACTATAATTTCAATACATAAATAATTATTTCTTATTTAAAACTTTTTAATATTAATCAAAAATAAAATATACAAATAAATTTAAATTGTATATATATTGGATAGACAATATTATTAAATAGGTAAATAACTGTAAATGTGATAAATATTCAATTTCGACAAATTTTATTTTCTATTTTGTTTAAATATTTTTTAAAAATTTCTACTTATTTTATTTTAAATTGTATATGTTTTTTATATCGAAATAATAAAGATTCACATATAATATACTGTTAAATATTTGTGTAATATTATTTTCGTAAATAATCTAATAAATTATGTGTTATGTAATATTTGCATTGAAATGCTATTATAATCTGACGTATTAGTGTGTCATACTTATAAATCACACATAAAAATAAGATTTCTTTATTAAAATATTTTTCAATTAATATATTAGGGATTCGTGCATACTTTACCGTGAATTACATTATTTTTAAGTTATAATTATAAAAAATTTATTTTATTCAGTGCAGTTGTACAATTTAGTTAAAATTTGAATTTTTTTTTTGGTCACCGAAGCACAACGAATCGACCCAATAGTTTAATATCTTGGTACCACCATTAAATCACTTATTCTTTCCAATTAAAACTTGAATTAAAGCGAATAAACGTCTATTATGTTTGGTGTCGCCACCTTTTATAAAGTGTTCTAAAATATAGTTTAATCGGTCATGTAAATTGTATTTGGATGGTATTTGATTATCAAATGTCTCAATTTATACTATATGGTCAAATGTCTCATTTAAGTAAAAAAAAAAAAACATACTCGACGACATAAAAAATATATATTAAAACATAATCTAATATTTGTAGTGACCAAACAAACACAAAATGACAAAAGAAAAATATACAAAACGTTGCTTTAAACGAACATTATTAAGACTTTGCTGAAGTGTCTAATTGTACCCACTAATCCAAATAATCAATTTAATTTATGAGAAACAACAGTTTGTAGAAATTAAAAAAGTTTGTCGTTTTCAGCTTTCCAATAAGAATTACTCCAACGACCTTAAATTTATAATTTTTTCTTAATTTTTTTATGGATAATATAATATAGATGTAATAACATAACCGTTCAAAAAATTGAATAATTCTCTAAAATAATATTTTTAATAATTTTTGTTTCAAAATTAATATTATTTATTTAATTTTTTTAATAATTATGAAAATTTAAGATTAAAATAAATTATTTTTATAATAAAAAAACTAAACTCTAAATTAGAAAAACTCAAATATAATATTTTAAAATTTACATATAATTTTATTTAGAGTAAATCGATATTTTCACATAATTATAATTAGATCAATTGATTAAAATAACACTATTTCAAGTTTTTATTTTAAATATACCACTAATTATTTAAATTTGTATAAATAGCACAAATTTAATACTAACATAATCAAAAAACTTATTCCTAATAAAAAATTTAAACCATAAATTAAAAAAAGTAAACCCAAATATTATATTTTAATTTTATATATAGTTTATTTAAATTAAATAATTATTTTCACATAATAATGTGTTATACTTTTGAAATTTTAGTTTTACTGTGTTAAATTTGGAAAATGAATTTAAAATAATACTATTTACGGTATTACTCTTATTATTATGTGCTATTTTAAAAAAAAATTAATTTAAATATTTTTTAAAAATACTATTTTAAAATATTACTCTAAAAATCTTAATATCATGTGCAATAATAATAACTCCTTTTGTCGGTAAATTGTGAATATTTAGTATAGAAGCTTTTTGGAATGAAATGAAAAATAATATATAATAGTAAGCATATATTATTTAAATAGAGAAAGCATATATTATACAAGTTGATGAAGATAATTGAGTCAGTCCTTCTAATGGCGGCCAGCTCTTTTTGAAATTGAAATGGACAATGTCGTATTAACATTTGCAGAAGATTCCACTAACTTATAATCAATGATGTAATTTACTTTATTATTATTATTATTACTAACTTACAATTTCTTTTCAAAAAAGAAATCAATAAATTCAATCTAATTTTCATTATTACCAATTAGAATATATTTATGCAGAACTTAGTTAATACAAATGATGAAAAGGAAAAATTGATTAGACAGGTTAATCATAATATATTATATTCCTAAAATTTCTAATTTTGAATTGATTGCGTTTAGATTAATTATAAAGATAAATATACGATTCTTAAATGAATTTTTCTACTTTGTGTAAACAAATATTTTCTAACTAAATGCCATAAATTATGCTAAAAATTAGGGATAGTCATGTGGTCAGATAGTATTCGATTCATACTCAATGTGTAACAAATTTTGTTATTCTGGATTTGATCTGAATATTCTGAATATGTTTTCGATTTTGGATATTTGTGAAGATTTGGTATTTATACTAGTCAAATTCTTTTTGAAAATATCAAGAATAATCATTTTAAAACTATTCTTTGAAATATTAAAAAGTAACAAATTTTTAATATATTATTTGACAAACATTTTTAAAAAAAATAATATTATTCTTATTAACAAAAATTTCATGTTGACATGTCATCACCATATTAAGTTTCAAGTAAATATATAAATAGGTTTAAATTAATAAAATAATTATAATATATGTCATTGTTATTAATTTTGTTAAAAATCAATATATTTGATTAAGCTAACAAAAATACTATTAAATTCATAAAAAGTAATTATTTTTTTCCTTAATTTACATATATAAGAATTAATATTAAAATTAATTTTAAATAAATATTAAAATTATATAATATTTAATTTATGTTTACTAATAAACAATATGAATATTTTTCCTGGGTATAAATCTAGTATATATATATATATTACAATGTAGTATAATTAATTATGTATGAACCATATTGTAAACAAAACGATAAATTTGAAAGGATTTTTCCAAAAAGTAAAGTTATATATAAATATTCATCTAAAATAAAGTAAGTAATAATCTATATATTTGAAAATAGTGTCATAAATTACCTTTGAAATAGTATAAACAAACTTCAATTTATACACATTTGAATAATGTGCTATTCACATTAAAAAAATTTATATTACAATTTTTTTTAATACCTGCAAAATTAATCATTACATTAGGTATCACACTGTTCCACATGTACATGAGCTACTAAAAAGTTATGTGTTTTTGTGTTTTCTTATGTTTTTTTTTCACTTCTTAATAATTGAAATAAGATCAATAATTTAGTTTAAATCTATTTTATTAAAATTAAATTATGAGTAATATTTTAAAATAACACTATTTTAAATTTATTTTCTAAATTTAACACAATAAAACTAAAACTCAAAAATATAACACAAATTATTATATAAAAATAATTATTTATCTTAAATAAACTATATATAAAATTAAAACATAATGTTTGAATTTACTTTTCTAATTTAATGTTTAAATTTTTTTCATAAAAGAAAATTTTTTAATTATTTTAATATTAAATTTATGATATTTTTAAAATTTTAAATAATTATTGATATATTTAGAACAAAAATTTGAAATATTACTATTTTAGTTAATTGCCAAATTATTCGTAATATCTGAATTAAATCTAATGTGTCTAATTTTAATTATGAAAATATCTCCAAAAACTGATATTTTTCTTTATCTTATCCTAAAATACATAGTGCTAACTGTATAATTGAAATTTTTTAAAATATGTTTACGATTATGTTCTATTTTTGTGATTGCCTTTGAGAGAATAATAAAGCTGTAATTGAGGATCCTACCAATTGCATGTGGAATGATCAAATCAAAAGGCCCACAAAAGTTTAATTTTAAAAGCCAAACCCCATTGTACAATTGTGCTTTGTTTTGTCACTATTCATCATCTACCTGTCTTCTCACTGACTTCAAATCCATTTCTTTTTATATATATCAAGTCATCATATACTATATATCTGTTTTTTTTCCTTCATCATATGTATCTAATGATCTGGGTGATTCAGAATCAGTAGTTAATGGTAAGTTTCTTGCAGAGAAAACAACTGTTCAAACCCTAAACCTCCAAATCATTTTCTTTCTCTGCATGAAAGATGGAAACTGGAGTCGTCATCATCCAAGAACCAGACTTTACAAAGGTTTCATAATCATCTTTTTCTTTCAGAATTTTGAGTTTACAAGTAAACTATGAAAAAGTATGTTCTTTTTTCTTACCTTTTTCCTTTTGCAATCTGATGATTGAAAGCTTTAAGATCTTGAAAACTAGATTTCCTAATTATTGTAATCTCTAGCCACAGATTCTGTGTTTTTCTTTAAAAATTCAAAACACACAGAAAGTATAGATCTTACAAGAACTTGTCTAAGTATTACAACTTGGTTATCTGTTTTGGAGATAGTAACATGTTTCTTATATACAGACAAGTGTTGAAGAAGCTTGTGCAGGAACAGTACTTGAGCACTCATCCATGGAAGTAGATAGTACTGTTCCAGATGACAAGATCACAAGTAGCGGTTTGGGACACAATTTTATTCCGACAGAACCAGATGTTGTAAATGGTTCAGGTAGCTACCAAACATTCAGAATTGTTTCAAAGTTTTTCTAAAGCATGAACTTTTATAACTCAAATACTGTTCTTAGGGAATAAAGAAACCGAAGACTCAGAAAGCAAAAAAGGAGAAGCAGCGAAGACTATTTCTGTTGTTGAAGAGAAAGGTAGTGAGACAGAAAATGATGAACAAGGCACTATCTTTGCTCATCAATCTGAAAGCTTCAACACAAACACAAAAGATGCGAAGATAATCTTAAGTGATGTAACTTTGGAGAAAGAAAAAGAAGGACATACGAAAAACTCAGAAGAGGTATTTGTTTTACGTTACTTGGAATTTTAAACATGAGAAAATTCACTAAGACACAGAGTCATTCTTTTGTTGTGTTTTGTTTAGGTAAATGTTGGAAAGCCGGTAAGAGAAGAAGATCAAACAGAAACAAGACCTTTACCAGAACAAGAGGAGATTGTTCAAGTTAAAGTCAATGAAACTGAGACTGTAGAGATACCGATAAAGAGAAAGGATGAAGAAAATATATCAAAAGATGAGACTGATGAAGTAAAAGAATCAAGAACTGTTGAGACATCCGTAAATGGAGCAGAGACTGAGCATAATGTCACAGAATCAGTAGAAGAAATCTCGCGGAACAGTGAGAAGAACATTGTGAATGAAATAGTTCCAGAAGGAGAAACTGTAGCAGATGCTGAAACTACAAAAAGAGTCCATGTAGAAGCGGAAAAAGATTCAGAATCGAGGTTGGATGCGAAAGAGAAAGATGAAACCGAGACTGTAGAGACAGTTATACAAGACCCTGAGATCGTTAATACAGAAGAAACAACAGTTAATGAATTTGAAAGCTTGAAAGGAGATGATCGTCAGAAGGAGACTGCAGAACCAGTGGAAACAATAAAACACTCAGAAGATGCAGAGAAAATCTCACATGAAGTTGCAGAGGACATCACCCACAAAACAGAAGAGGTTTGTCTTATTTCCGCAAAGCTAAAGATAAGATTTGAGAAAGACATGTTTCAGACAAATTATTCAGTATTATTTTATCCTTTTCTTTGCAGGTGCAAGAAAGTCTTACGGTTGTCGAAACGCCGAAAATACATGGAGAGGACATCGAATCAAAAGCTTCAAACGATACTGAGGAACATGAACATGTTCTGGTGAGAGACATACCACAAGGTGAGATTATTGTAACTGAAGCTAAGAATGTTGATACTTCACCAGTACAAGAATCTGCAATCCCGAGGACTTTGGAGACAAAAACTGATGAAACAGATGCAGAACCGAGATTAGACCTGAAAGAAGATAAACAACAAGAGCAAGCAGAGACGGTAAGGATATGATCTTCATAGATATTAAGAATCAAACTACTCAATATCAGATATGAGAAATACATGCTTTAGACAACTTAATAAACTTATCCGTTATTTGTGCAGGTGCACGAAAGTAATACGGTAATAGAAACGTCGACAATTCAAGGAGAGGGAATGGAATTGAAATCCTCACCAGAAGTTAAGGAAGAAGTTGATCAAAGCTCCAAAGATAGTGAAGAAGGTGAACGTGTTTTGGGGAGAACCATGCCCCTGAGTGAGATCTTTGTAACTGAAGCTGAGACTTTGGAGACCAAAGAAAACACAAAGCCGATTATGGACCTGAAAGAGGATAAAGAACAAGAGGAAACAAAGGAATTTGAAGAAACTGCATCAGAACTTGCGTTGGAGGTAGATAAAGAGGAGATGAAGGATGAAAAGTTAAAGGCAGATCAAGTTGAGGGAACTCAAACTATGGACGAACAGATTGGCTTAGACTCGAATGATCCAGAGGCAGAGCAAACTAATCGAAACAAAACTGAGGAAAATCCAGCTTTTCAGGATGTAGAATCAGTTGAGCAACTGCAGAAGCCATCTCTTGAGTCTCATTCTCAAGTATCAGAAGAAACAAGCAAAACCGTAGATGAAAAGATCGAAGAAAAACTAGAAGAAGGACTACTTGACCAAGAAGGCCAAGAGGAAGTTTCCAAAGAGTTAGAGACAAAAGAAGAGACGGTTTCAGTACTTGAAACTAGGGAGCTTGGAGTAAAATCCCAGGAAGAAAGGAATGTGGCTGATCTGATTCCTCTAGAAGATGAATCATGCCTGCAAAATGAGCCAGAAAAAGAAACAAAGTTACAGAAAGAGGAAACAGAGAAGCATGAACCAACAAATGAAGATGTTATCAATCCACAACAGACTCTTGAGGAAGAAAAATCTCATGAACTTGTGCAAGTTTCAGAGGAACGAGAAGGTGAACCCGTTGCTGGAGCCATAATGATTGATGACATAAAATCAAATTTGGAAGAACAAGCAGCAGAGACTCATACCTCATTGCCATCATCTTTAGAGAAACAAGAACATGGGACTGTTACTGGAGCCGAGAAGATAGAAGCTGAAAAAGTGGAGGCAGAACCGACGGGAGATATTAGAGAAAAAGGCCTTGAAATTGCTGAAACAACAGATATGGGTCTTCCACTTGGAACATCTAACTTGGTTTCACAGTTTGAAGAACAGAAGCCGAAACAAGTCAGAGAGATTCTTGAAGGAGACATTACCCTAAAAACAGAAGAGGTTTTTTTGTCTTAATTCCTCACAGCTAAAGCTCAGATTTGTTCAAAATATTTTTGTCAGAAAAAATTATTAACACTATTAATCCTACTACGTGCAGGTGAAAGAAAGTAATAGGGTAATACACGGAGATGACATTGAATCTAAAGCTTCACTAGACCATGAAGATAAGGGTTCAAAGGACACTGAAGAACATGAACCTGTGTTGGGGAGAGACATTCCACAAGTTGAAGCTGAGACTGTAGATACTTCACCAGTCCAAAAGTCTGCAATCTTGACGAATTTGGAGATCGGAGAAGACACAAAAACGAGTCCGGACCACCTGGAAGAGGATAAAGAACAAGAGGAAACAGAGCCAGTAAAGGCCGTCATTTCAACCGATGAGGTAAGGATATAATCTCCATAGATATTGATCTTATCATGTGTTGGTTCTTTGTGTGATATTGATGATGAGGTTAGAACTAAAATAAAATGAACACTACAAAAAACCAGAAATTCTAAAGCTAATATCGAATGGTCAAAACTATTGTTTTACTATAGATCTAGCTCAAGTTTACTTTACAAGCTTATCATTCTGTTGGTTCTTTCATATCTTACAATGGAAAGATCTTCATTCACGTTTTTGTTTGAATTAACAGGCGAGATCTTATAATGTTCAAGCAGAAGACTTTTCTGAAAGTACTGCACTTTGTATCTCAGAGATCAAAGATGAGAACCCGAGAAGAGAAGAATTTGTTGAGGTCAAATCTAAGGAAACCATCCAAGATGAGAGCAGTGAGAAGCATGAAAATCTGCTTGGTGAACAATCTGGAGAATCAGATAAGCATCAAGAAAACGAACCTGAGACCATTGTTGGAGGTGATGAAACCACCACACATGACCAATCTCTTATAGATTTAGAATCTGTTGTGAAAATGCAGAAGCTGTCTCTTGAATCTCCTTCTGCAGAATCAGAGGAAACAAGTAAATCCGTAGATCAGAATATCGAAGAAAAACCAGAAGAAGTAACGCCGCATCAAAAAGGTCAAGAGAAAGGTTCTTGTGGATTAGAGACAAAAGAAGATTCAGTCTCAGAGAATAGTGAGCTTGAAGTAAAATCTCACGAATATCTACCAAATGAGCAAGAAAAAGAAACAAATTTTCAGAAAGAACAAATAGAGAAGCATGAGCCAACGTATAAAGAAGATCCTATGGAGGAAAGCTTGAACTTGGTACGTTTTCGGTTTCACATTATTCCCTGTTTTTAATTTTTTTTTGCTTTAGTTATCAGCGGAACTAATAAAACATACTCTTACGTAGATTCATGAAGAGATACAGATCAAGATCAGGGATAAAGAGAATGTACCAATAGATGAGACTGACGAAGTAAATACAGAAAAAGATTCAACAAGTGCTGAGACCTCTGTAAATGGAACAGAGCTTGAGCATGACGCCAGAGTTATCTCGAAGAACATTGTGAATGAAACAGCTCAAGAAGATGACCATCAAGGCCAACATGCAGAGCCACTTGAAGCAATCAAAAACTCAGTTGATGCAGAGAAAATCTCACATGAAGTGACTGGAGACAGAGAAAAGGAAGAGGACATAACCCAAAAAACAGAAGAGGTTTTCTCTTAATTACTCAAAGATAAGACTTGAGCCAACACATGTTTCAGCCAAGATTATTAACTGTTCATATTTTTTTCTGTGCAGGTGCAAGAAAGTTCTAGGGTAATCGAAGCACCGACTATACAAGGAGAGAAAGTTGAATCGAAAGCTTCAAAGGATACAGACGAGCATAAACATTTGTTGGTGAGAGATGTGCCACAGATTAAAACCTTTGAAACTGAAGCTGAGGCTGTAAATACTCCAACATTCCAAGAAACTGAAATCTTGAAAACTTCGGAGACAACAATCAATGAAACAAAGGGAAGCCAAGAGAAACAAGAAGACACAGAGCCAAGTCTGGACCTGAAAGAGGATAAAGAAAAAGAGGAAACAGCAATGGTGAACACAGTCATTTCATCTGATGAGGTAAAGATATTGATTTTCTCATGTGTTGGTACTTAATGTATGTGATATTGATGATGAGGTTAGAACAAAGACACGATGATTACTACGAAAAAACTGAAATTTCGAAGTTAATAATGGCCTAATCTAATTTTGTCACTACAGAGCTAGCTCAAGTTTACTTTACAAGCTTTTGATTCTTTTGCTTCTTTGACATCTCATAATGGAAAGTTCTTATTTCTTTCAATCGACAGGTAAAATCTTCTGATGTTCAAGTAGAAGAGCTTGGTGAACGTACCGAACTTTGCAGCTTAGAGATGAAAGATAAGAGTCAGGGAAGAGAAGAGCCTGTTGAGGTCAAATCGAAGGAGACCATTCAAGACGAAAGCACTGAGGAGAAGCATGAGAATCTTATTGATGTAACATCTGGAGAATCAGAAAAATATCAAATCAAAACTGCGGAAAGCCCAGTTGAAAAGCTGGTTGCTCTTCCGCATGTAGAATCAGTTGAGGGGATGCAGAAGCCATCTCTTGAGTCTCCTTCTGAAGTACCAGAGGAAGCAAGCACAACTGTAGATGAGAAGATTGGAGAAAAAGCAGAAGAAGAAAAAGAAACACTGCATCAAGAAAGTCAAGAGGAAGGTTCTTATGGATTAGAGACAAAAGAGAAGACAGTTTCAGTACCAGAAAGTAGCGACCTTGGAGTAAAAGCCCAGGAAGAGAAATCTGATGAAGTTATACAAGTTTCATCTGCATCACCTTCAGAGGAACGGGAAGGTGAGGCTGTTATTGACGTCGAAAAGATTGAAGACCAAAAAGCAAACAAGGAAGAACATGTAGCGGAAAATATCCAGACAAAACTTGAGACTGTTGCGGAAGCTGAGAAGATAGAAGACGAAAAAGTGAAGGAGACAGAACCGACGAAAGATATGAGTGAGAAAGGTCTTGAAATTTCTGAAACAAAATATTTGAGTCTTCCACTGGAAGAATCTATATCAGATGGAACAGAATCCTCTGAATTGGTTTCAGAACTTGAAGAACAGAAGCCGAAGGAAGTCAAAGAGATTCTTGAAGGGGAAAGAAAGGAAGTAGATGAGATAAAAGCGGAACCTTTTGCTTGTATTGAAAAAATTCCAGAAGAGACTCTCTCTGATGTTGTGGCGGTCCAAATGAAAGGAACAGAATCCTCTGAACTGGTTTCAGAATTTGAAGAACAGAAGCCGAAGGAAGTCAAAGAGATTCTTGAAGGGGAAAGAAAGGAAGTAGATGAAATAAAAGCGGAAACTTTTGCTTGTATTGAAACAATTCCAGAAGAGACTCTCTCTGATGTTGTGGCGGTCCAAATGAAAGGAGAAGATGATGCAACAGAAAGCCATGAGAAACAGGAAGAACTTTCTAAAGCTGTAGAGACGAAAGAAACAGAGGTTGCACAAGAAGAGCAAACAAGAGATATTGGAACTTCTTTCATTGAAAAATGTTCAATGGATCAGAGTCAACAGAAAGAACAAGACAACGAGGAATGCTACAGAGATGAGCAGAAAGAGGTCAGTTCAACAGAAAAAGGAGAAACAAAAACAAAACCTGAAGATGGAAATCTGGATGAACATGTTGATTCGTCAGAGAAAAATGATAATGAGGTTCTAATTGTAAAGACGTCAGAAAATGCATGCATCAAACAAGAAGAGTTTGAGAGTACTGAAGCTCCAAAGCCAGAGGAGTCAAAAGAAGACAAAAGCCAGGAAATTTCTGAGACCATCAGAGCAATAGAAGCTAAGGGTGACCAGAATCTAGCCGTTGAAACATCAGAGGCATATCAGAGTCCATCCTTTGTTTCAGAACTAGAAGAAAAAATTCCAAAGCAAATTGAGGAGATTCATGAAGAAGAAACAAAGGAAGCACACAATTTACAAGTTGCGGTTGATCATCAGAGTCTTCCAGCTGAAACATCACAGGAAGATCAGACTCCATCCTTAGTTTCGAAACAGAATGACCAGACTTCAAAGCAAGTTGGGGAGACTCATGAAGAAGAAATAAAGGCACACAAATTACAAGAAAAAGCAATCGTCCTTACAGAAATTGTTCCAGGCTCCATGTTGGCTTCTGGGGAGGAAGAACAAGTGAGTGTGCAAGAAGGTAAAACACAAGAGACACAAAATGTTTCTGCAGTAAAAGAAACAAAACCAAGAGAATCAGAAGCGGAAAGCACAGAAAAACCAGATGATCAGATTGAGAGATCAACTAAAGTCACAAAGGTAGAAGATGAAGACACAGAGAAAACGGATACCGAAGTGGCTGAGATAACAAAAGAAAAAATCATGTCAGATGCTCCAGAGAATGCATGCCTGGAGCAGGAGAAGGTAAAGGATCTTGGAACGCTACAACACAATGTAGTTAAAGAAGAGCAAAGTCCTCTAAGGAATGATGAACCAGATCATCCTAAGGGAGAGGCAGAGCATGGAGATGAGACTAACTCAACTCTTCCAGTTGTTGAAATCTTGAAAGAACTCCAAAATACTTTAGAGACTGAGAGAGCAGTCAATGACTCTGCATCATTGGGAGAAAACATGACAATAGCGGCAACTGAACATGTACAAAAGGAAGGTGATGCTGAAGCAGAAGCAGAAACCCTGGAGAAGAATCTTGTTACTGATATGGGCGAGCCGGTAACTGAAAAGCAGGATAAGAAAGTTTCGGAGCAATCCACAGCTTCTGATATCGTAGAAGCAAACATGTTACAACAAGATATAAGTGGAGAAACTGAAACAATTCAGGAAGAGTGCGGTTTTGCAAAATCTTGTCCTGTAGGAGAACTCAAGTTGCAAGAGGAACATAAAGAAGAGGGAAAGGTACAAGATGGCATAAGCGAAGCGTTTGAAGTTATGGTCGGAGAGAAAATAAAAGAAGAAACTAACGAGATTGCAGAGTTTAAAGAAGAAGTTCCAGCAGATCAGTCACTTACAGAAGTGTTACCCGTTGAGAAATTTCTGATTTCATCTTCTGAATTGCCTCCTGAGGAGTCAGAGCATGTGGTTTCTTCTAAAAAGCAAGAAGAAGACAAGACTGAAGAAGATGTCAATGCTTCAATAACAGTGAAGACAAGTCCACAAGAAGAGCATTCTAAAAATTTTGAAACTTTTTATAAGGAGCAGAAGGCAGAGACTCAAGAAATTATTAAAGATGATCAACCTTTTGGTATCAAAGAAGAAAAGGAGAGTGAGGAGGTACAAGATGAGAAGCTGTTGGATCCTTCTGCCACTAGAGATTGCGGAAAAACTATTTCATCAGAAGTGGAAAAGGATCATGAAGATGCGAGTGAGCTAAGAGTTGATCGTGATTTTGTTTCAACAGAAGTAAAAGAGGAAGCACCTCAAAGTGTGCTGCAGAATGAAGAAAATTTCAATGAGGTAATCACATTAGAGAAGCAAATGACGGATACAGTGGGCGGCGTAAAGAAAGCAGACGGAGCTGTGCATGAATCAAATGAAGAACATGTTGAAACTCAAGCGATATCAGATGATACAAAGATCAATAATGATAGGGGGTTTTCCACAGAACAAGCACCAAAGGATCAAAGCGAAGGGGTTAATGCTGATCAATCTCTCACAAACGAGACATTCGACGAGAAAATTCAGGTTCCATCCTCAACATCACTAGATGAACTCATTCAGCCACATCAGTCTCCTAATCAGATTGAAGAAACTTCATTTGAAGTCAAGGAGGCACAAGAAGAAAAGAAGGAAGAAAATGCTAATGCCTTTATAACAAATGAAAACGAGCAAGTCCGAGATCAGCCCTGTAACTTTGAAGCTCCAGTGACGGAAAAAGAGACATATGGACAAGAGCAGAACTCGTATGATCTCTCATATGAGCAAGAAGATAATGGCACAAATGTTAAAATGGAAGTTCGTGATGATGAAATAAGAGGTGATGGCAACAATTCAGTTGTAGCACGAAAGGATGAACCGGGATTAGTAGAGGAGCAAAGGGAGGTTGAAAGTGTGAAAACAGGTCCAGAAGATGCAATCAAACATGAGGTATTATTGAAATCAAAGAAACATAACTGTTACTTAGATTCTTTAGTCCTACTAATTGTCTTTTGTTGCTAATTGAGAATTTAAATGTAATATTTGGCAATGCAGAAGAACTACGCGTCTCAAAAGATTGATCAGGTAGCAACAAAAGAGATCTATAAAGAGGAGAGTAAGCAAAAAGATACTGTTATCAAGGAAGAAATGAGAGAAGAAGAGGTCTGAAAGTGAACAACATTCAGTAGTTTTTTACTTTTTTTACATTCGTTTATTATCTAAACTGTATCTTTTTCTGCAGAAGGAAGCAACACAGGAAAGTTTCAACAGTCTGAAGAACACCGATGATGCTACAGAGACAGTAAAACCCGAGACTCCGGAGATCAAAAACTTGTCTTCTGTCAGGGACACACAAGACAAATCATCAAAGGTAAAAGTTACTTTGGTATCATCATCCTGTCTTTTGCTTAATGAAACAAATTCTTCCAAGTCACAAGTAGTTCCTACAAACTAAAGCTTATCTTCATTTTTGCAGCAAAAAGATGAAGTTCTAGAACAACACAAAAGGGAGATACCTGATGAAATTCCAAAGCTAGAGAATCTAAAGATTATAGAAGAATTGCAGCAAAAGGGTGGAGAATCTGACAGCAACAAAGAATCTGAGCCAACAGTGAAAGAACCAGCAAGGAAATCGCTATCAGACCTCATCCAAAAGGTTAAAGGAACAGGAAAGAGTGATGATACAACAAGAAAACCTCATATAGAAGAAGAAGAGCCTAAAACAGAGGAAGAAGATGACGATGGAGATGAACATAAAGATGACAAAACAAGTCCAGATTCTATTGTCATGGTTGAAGCTAAAGATACAGTGAACATTATCAAAGCTCAAAAGAAATCACAAGGCCTTCTCTCTGGTGTTGGTTCAAAGGTAAAACATTCAATTTCAAAAGTGAAGAAAGCACTCACTGGAAAAGCTTCTCACACAGCAAAGCCTTCATCACCAAAGTGAGTAAAGGAAAAAAAGATAAACACTAATATATTTTGTTTTGGTTTGTTGATTATTTTGATGGTTTTTGTTGGTGAATATTAAAGATTTGCTTGTGGTTTTTTTTCCATTTTCTATAAACTGAAGAACGAATTGGTGTGGTTTACAATTCTTATCGTTTATACAAATGTTTGAAAATTTGATTATAAAACACACACAAGCAGTAAGCTTTAGGATTAGTAAAATCCAGAAAACTCTATTGCACAACAGATCTGAATCACGTAAATATTTTAGCAGTTCGATATGAAAAACCCAATCTTCGTATATCGAATTTGAGCACCGAAATTCATAAAAGTTTTAAGCTTTTCAACAAGCAAATAGCGAATTCAAAGCAAATGAGTAAAGAGAAAAAGAGAATTTCTTACCTTCTCTGATGACAAAACGCATTTTTGAAAGTTTAACTTTGTCGTCAAAGCTCTCCCTCTCTATTCTCCTAGTTTGCATGAAAATTATATGCGAAAATGGTTTCATTTTGAAAACGTTTGAGAATTCGATTTTTTTTTTGTAATGCGGAAAAATCATATATTATATAAATAGTAATACTTCAAAATAGTATATTTTTAAAAAAAATTTCAAATTTAAAATTTTAAAAATAGTACAAATTATTTTCAAAAAATACATATTTACTATAAATAAATTATACATAAAATTAAATCATTATATTTGGGTTCATTTTTCTAATTTAGATTTATTTTTTTAATTAACAATAAATTTTAATATATTTTAATATTAAATTTGTGTTATTTTTGAAAATTTAAACTAATAATAATATATTTGGAACAAAAATGAGAATTTTGTGAATTGTCTTTATATAAAATCAAGACTAGCTTGGAAATAAAATTAGTAATTTTTCTGTTAAGAAAGAAGTTTTGAGCTTTTGGCTCCATAATCTCAGATTTGTTTTGATATACGCATAATCTCCTTCTTTCTGTGTATTTTTTGTAACTTCAAAAAAAAAAATATGAATCCTATCAACTTTATTGCATTATCAAAATTGATATATAGGTCATGTTCGTTTGGGCAGCCGCAGGTTTCTACGACTGCGGCTACGACAGATTGTTGTTCGTTTAGCTGTCGCATGTATCTGCGGCAGACGCAGCGGTCAGACGCTGCGTTTTGCATCGTAATTTTTCCAATCGCTGATTAAAACAGCGGTGCGACTAAAAATCTGCGATCAACCATAACCACAACCGTCGGCGGTAGACAAACGAACAACATGTACCGCAGTCATAGATGCAGGGTTGACCGCAGCCGCAGTCGCCTGCGGCGACCAAACGAACAACACTATAATAACTTGAGCAATATGTGGTTTCAGAAAGATGGTTGGAGTGAAGAAGAAGATCAAATATTGATTGACGCTCATAAAATTAATGAAAACTAAGCTAAATGATGAAAATGCAAAACCACCCCATAGTAACATCCTCCAAAGCTACAGAAGCTATGTCAAAATCGACAAAGATCCTCTCAAGGATACTAAAACCGATGTTACAACTTATTAAAAAATATTGGCATCCAATTCAAAATTAATTGGCAATAAATATAGTGGGTCATACACTTTATATATTAGTGTAGAAATTCTTAATTTCCAATATGGGACATTTCACACTTTAATAGACCTTTTCGACATGTGGACGGGACACGCACCAACATATTGAATATACAACGATAATACGAGCCACTTACAATGTGAGAAACCGTTTTTGTAGGAAATCGTATGTTGGACTTTGATACCATATTAGAAAACATAGGGATCCAACTCAAAATCAATTGATAATGAGTCAAATGGTTCATGCACCTTATATATTAGTGTAGAAATTCTTAATTTTCAATGTAGGACATTTCACACTCTGATAGACCTTTTCGACATGTGGACGGGACACGCACCAACATATTGAATATATAACGATAATACGAGCCACTTACAATGTGAGAAATCGTTTTGTGAAAAATCGTATGTTAGACTAACCTTAGACTTTGATACCATATTAGAAAACATGGGGATCCAATTCAAAATCAATTGACAATGAGTCAAATGGTTCATGCACTTTATATATTAGTGTAAAAATGTCTCAATTTCTGATGTGAGACATTTCACACTCTGATACAACCGAAAATGAAGATGATGTTGAGGCTATTTTTGATGAAGATAAGATGAATTTGAATGTTGATGTTACAAAGCAAACCACCATGGAACCATTGGTGGTGGATATGCGTCTACAACATCAGTTTATGTTCATGTGCCAGAAACGTATGCATGGGATAATTATATTATAGAGCTTTGTGAATCTGTGGAGGACCCTGAGATGATCATGTGGAGGACCCTGAGATGATCATGTGGAGGACCCTCAGATGATCATGCAAGACTGGGAATAATTTACGTACTGTGATGGTACAATTCTCATTATCATTTGAGATGATATATCCTATTTATCCATTTTTTAAAATACATTCTATTTATCCATTTTTTAAAATACATTCTATTTATCTATTTTTTAAAATACATTCTATTTATCTATTTTTTAAAGGCAAATGTCTAAAATAACACATTTCTATATTTTTATTCCAAAATAGCATCATTAGTTTAAATTTTCAATAATAGCACAAATTTAAGATTAAAAAATACATTAAAACTATATTTTAAAAGAAAAAACTAAACCCTAAATTGGAAAAAATGAACCCAAATACAATAATTTAAGTTTATATATAATTTGTTTAAAATAAATAAGTATTTTTACATAAGTATTTGTGCTATTTTTGGAAGTTTAATTTTGAGATGCTAAATTTGGAAGAAAAATTTAAAAATGTGCTATTTTAGGATATTACTCTTTTTTAAACACATCCTGTTTATCCAGTTTTTGAAACACATTCTATTTATCCATTTTTTAACACATCATATTTATCCATATATTAGATTTATATCCACAAACTATATAATATTTTTTATTAGTAAATATAAATAATTAAATATTTATATAATTTTAATATTTATTTAAAATTATTTTTATATTAATTTTGTATATGTAAAGAAAAAAAATAATTATTTTTACTAATTTAATAGTATTTTTTATTTAATAAAATATATTGATTATCTAACCAAATTAATAATAATGACATTATAGTAATTATTATAGTAATTTAAATATATTTATATATTTATTTGAAATTTACTGTGATAATTATGACACGTCAGCTGCTGAAATTTCTGTTAATAACACGTTATGGTAAAGTTATTTTTTTTTAAATGTTTCTCTGATAATAGATTAGAGATATGTAATGTTATGTTATGTGGTGTATTGTTTCGATTGTAAGGACCAAATATTTTTATCATAAGTTTATTTTAATCAAGCATTTACCTACAATGAATGCCAATTGCAATAAGGAAAAAAAACCATATATTGTTTTTTTTTAATTTGTCAACGGTTTTTTCAAAAATATAAATTTAACTAATTTTGGTATAAAAAACTATTTTGGTGAAAGCCAACAATAAAACTTATGAAATCACGACATTGCCTCTCCAAAAAATATATTCCAAGATCATGGTTTAATCAACAGAATAATAGAATAAGAAACAACCGACAAAAATATACTCTTTTAAATTTCGGTTTCAAAATGTATTATCATTAGTTTAATTTTTTAATAATATCATAAATTTAATATTAAAATAATTTTAAATTTATTTCTAATAAGAAAAAATTAACCTTTAAATTAGAAAAAAAAATAATAATTTAACTATATTTATAATTTATTTATGTTAAATATGCATATTCACAAATTTTGTACTACTTTTGGAATTTTAAGGTTAAAATACTAATTTAAAACAAAAACCTTAAAAATGCTATTTTATGGTATTACTATAGAATAAGCATAGAACGATAATTAATTTGAGTAATATCCTAAAGTAACACTTTTTAAAAAAATTGTTCCAAATCGAACACTATAAAATTAAATTTCAAAAATAACACAAATAATTATATAAAAAGATTTATTTATTCTAAATAAATTATACATAAAATTAAAAAATTATATTTGGATTTTTTTTTCCAATTTAGAATTTATTTTTTATATTAAAATAAAATTTTCATATATTTTAATCTTAAATTGTGTTATTATTGAAAATTTAAACTATTGATGTTATTTTTGAAACAAAATTTTAAAAATGTTTTTAGACAATTGTCCAATTAATTTTATAATCGCATGACAAGAATATTATAATTTTAAATTGAATTAGTTACATTAAATATCAAGTAGAATTTACAATTAACAATTTACAGTAGACATGAACATTTCACCTATGAAATATTCTATATAGTCACACAACACATAGAGAGATAATCAGATCACGTCTGAAAGTTAAATTAAGATTACTAATTACTACAAACTAGATTCATACCCAAGCCATGCGTGGGGAAAAATATTAACAATTATATTTTATTAGTAAATATAAATTAAAGATTTATATAATTTTAATTTTTATTTAAAATTACTTTTAACATTAATTTTTGTATATACAAATTAAAAAAGAAAAAATAATTATTTTTTACAAATTTAATAGTATTTTTTTGTTATTTTAATAAAATATATTAATTATATAATCAAATTAATAACAATGATATACTTGTAACTATTCTAATAAGTTAAACTCATTTATATATTTATTTGAAATTTACTTTAGTGATGATACGTCAGAATGTTATTTCTGTTAATAACACGTTAGTGTAAAATTATTTTATTAAAAATTTTCTCAAATAATGTATTAGGGATTATGGTAGTAACTTAAATCTATTTATATTTATTTGAAATTATTTATAAATTAACATATAAAAAATTTAAAGAAATAAAAATTATTGTTTTTGCAAATATAATAGTATTTTTTGGTTAGTTGAATAAATTATATTTATTCTCTAACCAAATTAATATTAGTGGCATGTATTGTAATTATTCTAGTAAGTTAAACCTTTTTATATATTTAATCTAAAACTCGATGTGGTGTCGACACGTCAGCATGGTATTTTTGTTATTAACACGTTAGGGTAAGGTTATTTTGTTAAAAAGTTTCCCAAATAATATATTAGGGATATCACTAAAACAATTAAAAAGTTAATAATTACACTAATAAACAACAGTTTTTTGTTGTGTCGTGTGTTTTACAAATCTTAGTTAGTAATATAAACCTCTTGCTTAGCTATAAAATACCGACCAATAAGATCACCACATTCCACCACAAACTGTTCTTGAAACCGACCAACGCGTCTGCTTCCAAGATCGAACCCGAGATCTTTAAAACTAGGAAGCCCTTCTGCTTGAACTCCATCACCACATATCAGAAACTGGTTTCCCACAATGAACGATCCAATTGCACGAATCATGAACCCACCATTGTCACGTGGCTTGCACAGAAGCTTCTCAACGACATGAACGAGTTTCTCACTTGGAAAATCTCCTGCTAATGTTTTACGAATGTTTGATAATGCTGAGAAGATTTCTGTTGATCCTGTGTAATGTTTTCCAGAGTAACTATGAAAGAAAAAACATACTTTCATTAATGGTTTCAGTAATATCAGGTTATTGACACGGTTTGCATTGATAATTGTGAGAGTTTGGTTACCTGAAAACAGATGTTTCAGTGTAGAGTGATTTTGTGTGGTGCCAAAGATCATCAAAACCATCAAAGAGGGAGTAATAATGTATGGTGATCATCTGAACAAAGACCCAATAAGATCATTCATGTTAAGTTTAATTTGGCATTAACTGACTATGCAAAGTATTAAACTATCATACTTACATCTGCTATATCTTTCAATCTCTGAGTTGGATCAAAGATGCTTTGAATAAAAGTCGCCAAATCTACTTTTTCCTTCTCGTGTTTTGTAATAAAAGGATGTGACAGAAGCTGTTCAAAAAACAGAGTAAACACCATCATAGTTGAATCTTAGCTGCAGAGAATTTTGACGTTTCTGGTCTAGAGAATATTTTTTTCGGTTAAGTGCTCAACTTGTAAAGTATAGCATTTCAATTGACAAACCTGTTCAGCTGTTGGTCTGGCCTCTGCATCTTTCTGGAGGCAAGCATCAATGAAGGAACAGAACTCTGGTGAAAATTCTTGTTTTGATGGTGTCGGTGATGGATCATCCAAGATCTTCCATTCACATTACACAAACGACAGAAATTTAATGTATATTATGCATAGTATATGGGAGAAAAGAAGCGATTTGGGCCAAGTTGATTCACCTGCAACATTAGATTTACAGGCCCTTCAGTTGCTACATACGGAAACTCTCCAGTGCCGCATTCAAAAAGAGCAAGACCAAGGCTCCATATATCCGCTGGATAAGAATAACCGTCATTCCTGATCCGCTCTGGTGACATGTAAGTGACAGTTCCAACGAACGTAGCACACTTTGCAACCACCATTTTCAGATATAATAAGTTAGAAACTCAAAAAGAATGATTGGATCCATAAGGTCAAAGCGTGAGATTTCATCACTTACCATAGCCATTGAGTTCTCAAGACCAGCACTGATGCCAAAATCAGTTATCTTCGGTTCCCCTTTGAGATTTACAAGCAAATTTGCAGGTTTAATGTCTCTATGGACAAGATGTCTAACTCCATGCAAGTAGCTCAATCCCTTGAAAACGAAATTTGATTCACCAAGAATGAATTTATACACACAAAACAGAACCAAAAGAAATTGCAGATTTAATCTTTGAAAACATTGCATATTTGAGGGACTTAAAGTATCTGTACCTGCAAAAGTTTGTGGGACATTGATGAAAGAACCGGCTCAGGTATCTTCTTTGTTACTTTTAAGATATCTGCAAGAGATCCACCATCCATATATTCAAGAGCTATGCTGATCTGTCCCGAGTCTGGACTATAAAACGCTCCGTGAAAATCCACAAGTCCTTCATGACGAGGAGCTTCGCATAATGTCCGTATCTCTGTAAGCAGTTGCTGTCTTTTCTCCTGCTCACGAAATTAGAAAATATTGCAAAACATACATTCCAAATAGATTCACATGTTCTCCCCGGATCAAGAGATAGACCACATTACCCTTTCGAAGATATTGATTTTCTTCAAAGCTAGAATTCTATGATTCGGGATATGAATAGCGCGTTGAACAACACTGCTAGCCCCACTTCCTATAGCTCCAAAAACCCGCATTTCATGGGAAGCACATTGATACATCGTCTCAGAACTTTCCGACTCATCCACATGAGAAGATGTACATTTTTGCAACCCGAGTTCGTTAAAGTTGTAAACTCCATATGATCTACTAAGCAAATTAACAGTTCCACCATCTGACAACTTCACAGACAAACAAACAAAAAAGATAAGATAAACACAATAGAAGCCTATACCATAACATAGCTTCTTCAGTATGAAAATCACAAGAAACTTACTAAATATGAATCGTTTGGATCTAAAGATGAAGACGAAGAAAAACCCTTCTCAGCATCAAACAATGGAGAAAGCTTCTTCTTTAGCTCCTCCAATGCGGCCATGAAAACTTTCTCTGTGAGACAAGCAAGAGTCAATGTACAAAACAAACAAAGTTGCAACATAACAATACTAAATCAGACAACTTTTTTAGGGTAAGGGCTTTCAGTTTCAACAATTCGGAAACTTTAACTATTTTAGTCGACAAAATTGAATTCTTTCTTAAATAACATGAAAAAAAAAACCGCTCAATTTTCCTCGTGAGGATAGGATCAAAGCCGTGAGGAATCAACTAAATTCTACTGAAACCATAGTCATAGTTCACTAACCATTACAATGAAAAGAAATTACAAATCTAATTGTAAGAAATTAAGAAAACAGAACTCAAAATTTAGAACAAATCAAGTTAGCAACGGATCAAATCAATTGCAGTTAGCAAAGCTATAGTGAAATCAAGTTCATAAATAAATAAAAATCAACTTACTTTTTGATAGTCAAAGCTTGTTGCTTTTTCGATAACCCTTTTTGCTCTTCGAAGGTTTTTTTTTCTTTTTAGTGAATATCTCTTTGAGATGAGGAAGACGAACCTAACGTTTCTCTCTGCAGAAGCAACCCAAACCGTAAAGCTGTATTGTTCTATGACTTGAAAACCAAACTGCGTGTCGTTTTATGTATATTAAACGACATGATGTTGAAGTTTTAAATAACGGATTAATGTGTTTTCATGGCCTAACATTCACATAGAGAGTGGCCCAATTATCTCCTATAGGCCCAGACTTTCACTGTTTGAGTTAGTGTGAAAATTGAAAAACAGAGAAATACATACGAAAACAATAAATATTTGAATATGAAAAATTCATGAATAAAAAAATTTGAAATTTTCAGTTTCATGATGATAATTTAAAGTTTTAGTTGTTCGCTTATTGCTAAATTATACAATTCGATTTTTGCTTACTGCTAAATTACTTCGATTAGACAATTTGATTTTTGCTTACTGCTAAATTAATTCTATTAAATAGTTGGAAACTTATATATAAGTAGAACAAAGCTGAAAAAATTCGGACGATGAAAAAAGGTAAGAACAAAATAGCGTTGTTTGTTTGTCTGCCGCAGCGTCTGCGGCAGCGACCTGCGGTCAGACGCTGCGGTTAGACGCTGCAATATTGTTGTTCGTTTGACCGCCGCAGGTTGTCGTCGTAGATTGTATTGCAATTGTTTGATCGCAAACGCTATAATTTCGCAGCGATTAAAATTTTTAAACGCAACTTTCTGCGGTCGACCGTAGCATTTGACCGCATGAACCTGCGGCGATCAAACGAACAACGTTTGACCGCATGACACAGTCGCAGGTTCCTGCGGCTACGAAACGAACAGCCTCAATGTCTTTGACATCAAGCAAGCGTGTGGGTACCAGGATTAAACCTAAAATACAAATTAACTAATCGGACAAAAATGGAACAAACTGAAGTTAACCTAGTTATTTTAATTATGTAATGTTCAAAAGAATTAATTATTTTGTAATGTACAATAGTCAATATTGGTCAAAAATTAATTATGTTGTAACTGTCAAATCTGTAATTAATTATATATCTAAAATTAATTGTATATTATAATACAAAAGGTCACAACCCTTATATAATTAAAGATAATAGAGAAATATAAAAACTATTCAGAAAAATTTATGTAAAAACTGAATAAATTGTAAATTTGGTTCTAATTAAACGGTGTTCGATTTTCACGATGAATCCTCCATTGGCCATGATGGTGGAGACAGACAATGATAATCGGTAAAGAACATAATCACAATTCATTTTTTGAATTGGTGAATAACACAATCGCAGTTCATTTCAATTTTATTCTACATACACAATTGGCGATTAAAAATTGGTGAAGAACACAATCGTTTGCCAATTTTGGATGAAAAAATTCTTCGCCAATTATGAGTTAAAAAATTTGGTGATTGATTCTAAATTTTTTTTGGTGAAAAAAATAAGTTTTTCGAATTTTGGTTTTAGGAGAGTTTTTTTATTTCATATTGGTTTTTGATTTAAAATCGGATTATGATTACCCAAAAAGAAACCGACTTTGAATATATATAAATTTTGAATATTTTAATTAAAGTAATTTATTATCCGGTGAAAATTATGTGTTTTTGTGTCAAAATCATGTTATATGATGATATTTGGAGAAAATAGAAAACATCTTTCAAATCTCGTGAATAACGACAAAAAAAAACTCACGAATTAAAAGAAAAAAAATACAAAAATTGAAACTTGGAAATCATGCAAAGCCACACCTCTACTACTCTAACATCTCACCATCTTATGTGTCCTCTTCTCATCACTCCAACTCTATCTATAAAGAAACCTTCTCGAAACCTTTTCAATTTTATTACAAATCAAAAAGAGTAAACATTTGCTCAAATATTATCTAATAATGGCGGATACACATCGCGTTGATCGTACAGATAGACACTTGCAGTTTCAATCTCCTTATGAAGGTGGCCGAGTTCATCTTTCTTATGAAGGTGGTGGTGGTATTGGCGGCGTTGGCGGCGTTGGCGGCGGCGGCGGCGGCGGTGGTTACAAAAGCATGATGCCTGAAAGTGGCCCCTCTAGAATCCAAGTAACAGCCTTTTTGATCAAAAAACATTTCTTAATCTCCTCCATGCATACACTGTTATGAAAATGTCAGCTAAAATCGATGTTGTTACATTCATATAACTATGGTTGCATGCATTTTGTTATATACTTTCTTTATCTTGGTTTTGAAAGGTGTTATCCCTTTTGGTGGGGGTTCCAGCCGTCGGTTCGCTGCTTGCTTTAGCTGGTTTACTTCTAGCTGGTTCAGTTATAGGTTTAATGGTCTCCTTACCGCTTTTCCTCCTCTTCAGTCCGGTTATCGTTCCTGCAGCTCTAACCATCGGGCTTGCGATGACGGGCATCTTAGCTTCCGGTATGTTTGGTTTAACCGGACTTAGTTCAATTTCGTGGGTCGTGAACTACCTTCGTGGGACCAGAAAGACTGTGCCTGAACAGTTGGAGTATGCTAAGAGTAGAATGGCTGATGCGGTTGGCTATGCTGGACAAAAGGGTAAAGAAATGGGTCAGCACGTTCAGAATAAGGCACAAGAAGCTAAACAATATGATATATCAAAGCCACATGATACTACTAAGGGTCATGAGACTACTCAGAGAACAGTAGTATGATGAGTTGATGACTGATTCAGGTTCTGTCGGAAGAGTAGTTATGTACTTTCACTATGTTCGATGGTAAGTGTTTTTGTTGTTTCAGAGTGAAGAAACTTTTATGTGTTTTGTGTCTTTTTAAGGATGAAAGATCGTAAGTGTTGTATTTCTATATTCAATAATTTCTCCACCTTTTTATGTCAGAAACTTGGAATGTTTATGTGTGTAATAATAATTAGCAAATTACGAGATAACTGAAAAAATTAAATAAAAAATAATGGAATAAATCTGATATTAGGAGAAAATGGTTATTAAAAAAAATAGTTATTAAAATATTAAATTTTTATGTGAAATATTTAAATATTGAATTTTTAAATAATTTATTTAAATAATGATTTATGGTTGTTATATATAATATATAATTAGTTATATTAATATTAAAATAATTATTATTTATTTTTTATTTTTTATTTATGAGTAATATTTTAAAATAATATTTTTTTAAAAAAATGTTCTAAATTTAATTATTATAAAATTAAATTTTTAAAAATAGTATAAATATTTATGTGAAAATATTTATTTATTTAAAATAAATTATATATAAATTTATTTTAAATAAATTATATATAAATTTAAAGTATTGTATTTGAATTCATTATTTCCAATTTAGAGTTTAAAATTTGTATTATTATTAAAAATTTAAACTAATGATGTTATAAAATAAAAATTTAGAAAATTATTATTTTAGATATTTATTTTTTATTTATTAATATTTAATTTTTGTTAATTAAAATAAATAATAGAATAAAAGATATTATTTTTGATATTAATATTAATTAATTATATGATATAAATTAATGTTATTTAAATAGTTTATTAGAAAATATGATATTTAAATATTTGAAATATAAAAATTTAATTATCATTATTATTTAAATGATTTATAAAAAATTTAATATTTAAATATTTTAAATATAACAATTTAATATTTTAATTATTATTTTTTTATATAAGTGAATTTTCAAATTTATAACTTTTTCATCCAATCTATAAATTGAAATTGATCATAGACATTATGTTGTGTCACATCGAAATTGATTGAAAATGACGTAGGAAAGTTTTAAGTCATGCAATAGGTTGTTGGATTACAAATTAAGTTGAATTAATTAAGTTATTTTTTAGTATTAATAAATCTCGTGTGATTAATTTTAAATATAATGTTTGAGAATATGAGACAATGTTGACTCGATTATGAAATTAATTGTTTGATTTAGTGTAATGCAACTCATAAGAATAAATCTGATTTAGCAATATGGTTAAGGTAAGAATTGTCAACCTTCCTTCTATGATATGACAACAAATTATCAAATATTTAGTGGCCTAATTTCTGTAAAGAAATTATGTTTTTGAAAATGGCTTATTCTTTTGTTTTACCGTTTTCAAAATTAAAAACCAACTCTGGACATAAAACAAATTTAAAAAAATTATATTCCAAAAATATTAATATTTTTTTAAATAATACAATTCCACAAGTAAAATTTTATTTTTTATATAATACAAAATATTAAGTAAATTTTATTTTATATAAATTAAAAATAGCTAAATATTGTTTTCGTATTTTTCTATTCAATTTAAATTTAGTTTTCCTTTCATTAAAAATAATTTATAGTTATTTTCTAGTTTTTTTAAAAAAATGATACAACTTTTAAATATATAATTTTAATGTTCAAATCTCAATTTTAACTATTAAAATATAAGAGTAATATTCTAAAATATCAAATTTTTTAAAAAAATTTCTAAATCAATCATCTCAAAATTAAACTTTGAAAATATTTATGTAAAAAATATTTATTTATTTTAAATAAATTATAAATAAATTTAAAATATTATATTTGGATTATTTTTCCAATTTAATATTTAAAATTTTCTATTAAAATATATTTTTAATGTATTTTAATCTTAAATTTGTGATATTATTAAAAATTTAAATTAATAATGTTATTTTGTAATAAAAACTTACAAAGATACTATTTTAAACATTTGTCTAAAATATAATTATGTTTGATATTTTCAAATCGTCAAATCTAGTGAATTTTTCTAATTAAAATATTAGTTTGGATATATTATAAATAGCGTTTCATCAAAAAAAATTTATAGTTTTAAATGAATAATATTTAAAATATTATATTTTTAAGTTTTTATTTTAAATTTAATATTTTAAATCTAAATTTTTAAAAATAACATAATTTTTTTTAAAAAATTTATATATATTAATAAATTATAAATATAATTAAAATATTATATTTGAAGTTTTTTAAATTTTAAATTTATTTTTTATTAAAAAAAGTTTTTAAAAAATATTTTTAATATTAAATTTATTTAAATTTTAAAAATTTAAATTAATAGTATATATCTAAATCAATAAATGTTATTTCTGTTAATTATCTTTTTTACAAAATATAATGCTATTTTTGTTAATTCTCTTTTTACAAATACTGTTCCCACTAATAAATACGGACATCTAAATCCAAATTGAAAAATGTTAGTCAATTCAGACTTACATTTACGAGAAAACAAAATATGCTCACACGTGGCTCTTCAAAAGCTGACGTGTCTTACACTTGTCGTGATAAGAGAACAAGACTCGCATCTTCAATCTCAACCGTTCCCTATCCTCTTTATACTTCTAAGATGATATTTCTAAGCCTTAAAGCTTCTCTCTGCATTTCTTTGCTCAAAGGTATTCAATCTTTACTTTCAAGCTACAAAAGTATGCTTTATGATTCTTCCTTTTTCTTAAAACGTTTATATTCCATGAGATTAATTACTATAAATTACAATATTTGTTTACTTAGGTGGTCTAAATGGAGAATGTTCCAAAGATTAGGAAGACTGTTTATAAAGGACCAAGCATAGTGAAAGAGATAATATATGGAATAACATTAGGCCTTGCGGCTGGTGGGCTATGGAAAATGCATCATTGGAACAACCAAAGACGAACGAGAGAGTTCTATGACTTGTTAGAGAAAGGAGAGATCAGCGTTGTCGTGGAAGATGAGTAACGTTCGTTTACGATTTCTGTCGGTTTTTTCTTGATGCAGGAAAGGACTAATTAAGTATAAGGTTTCAAGATCAAGAACTAAAAGGAAGTATAAATAAATGTTTCAATTTGGTTTTGTTAGTGGTATCTCTTAATTTGGTTTCAATAATTGTTTTCTTTTCTTTTGAAGAACTATATATCTTTGAGGAAGAAAATAATGTTACTATAAAAAAATGTTGATGAACTATATATCTTTTGAGGCAGAAAATAATGTTACTTCATAATTATTATAATGAATTTAGAAGAAATACGTGATATTGTTATTAATCTGATTAAATAAATAATATATAAATAAATAAATTATTAAAATAATTATAATAAGTTATTTAAAAATTAATATATTTTATTATAAAATTAATTTTTTTATTTAAATTATAAAATATTTTTTCAATTCAATGATATAATATTATATATATAATTAGTACTATATTAATATAATTAAATATACAATAATAAAATAAATGAAATTATGTATTAATAAATAATTAACATATAAAATTTAAAATATTTTTATATTATTTATTTATATTTAAAATATTAAAAAATAAATTATATAAATATATAATATCGTTAGTTTAAATTTATAGTAATATCATAAATTTAAAATTAAAATCCGTTAAAAATATATTTTAATAGAAAAGTATAATGTTTTTAATTTTTATTTATAATAAATAATTATTTTTTAATAATTATTTATATTATTTTTTGAATTTTAATTTTTAAATATTAGATTTGAAAAAAAATTTAAATATGTTATTTAAAAATATTATTCAATTTTTTATAATACATAAATATATTTTACCATCTCGGCGGATCTAAATCTAGTTTATTTTATCTTACTTGAATTCAAGTGTGGTATACGATTCAAGTGTGGTATACGATTCAAGTGTGGTATACGATTCAAGTGTGGCATACGATTCAAGTGTGGCATACGATTCAAGTGTGGCATACGATTCAAGTGTGGCATACGATTCAAGTTGATATACGATTCAAGTTGATATACGATTCAAGCGTGGTATACGATTCAAGCGTGGTATACGATTCAAGCGTGGTATACGATTCAAGCGTGGTATACGATTCAAGCGTGGTATACGATTCAAGCAGTGGTATACGATTCAAGCGTGGTACGGCGTGTATACGATTCAAGTGTGGTATACGATTCAAATGTGGTATACGATTCAAATGTGGTATACGATTCAAGTATGGTATACGATTGAAGTATGGTATACGATTCAAGTTGGTATACGATTCAAGTGTGGTATACGATTCAAGCGTGGTATACGATTCAAGCGTGGTATACGATTCAAGCGTGGTATACGATTCAAGCGTGGTATACGATTCAAGCGTGGTATACGATTCAAGCGTGGTATACGATTCAAGCGTGGTATACGATTCAAGCGTGGTATACGATTCAAGCGTGGTATACGATTCAAGCGTGGTATACGATTCAAGCGTGGTATACGATTCAAGCGTGGTATACGATTCAAGCGTGGTATACAATTCAAGCGTGGTATACACATTGTTATATTTGGCTTCTAGGAAATCAGATCATCTAAGAAAGCTAAATGTAATGCATTTATATTGAACATTACGAAGTACATGAGTTTTGAATCTTGAGAACCAGAGACACTTTTAGGTAAAAAGAAACTCTTAGCTCTTACGAGTTGTAGAAGATCCTGAAGAGGTAAAAGAAGATTGATCGGGTTTGACCATCGTAGTGCTATTAGTGCTATAAGATGATATATTACTACTGCATTCTGGGTCTATAGTTAGAGAGCTAATCCTCAAGAATGGAGGATTGGTTGGAGAAGGAATCGAGTAATCTTTCTCGGTTAACATAAGTATAACTTCGTCCATGGTCGGTCTTAGTAAAGGAGAAGCTTGTGAGCATAACAATCCCACCACAAGAACTTTACAAGCCTCTGCTTCGCTGCCTTGCGCTTGAAGCAACTCGTCTTTTAGACATGGGTCTAGGGCTTCAACTAATTTGTTCAGTCTATAGAGGTTCCAGACCTGGAGACCATAAAATACGAGATTGAAAGAAGTAAAGTTTGATTATGATGAATGTTTTTGAAATCTTACTCTTTGTAGGAGATGACCTGTAGCTGGTACATAAACATTATTTCTTGTTCCACAAGCAATTTCGAGAACAAGTATTCCGAAGCTATATACATCTGCTTTCTCCGTTAACTGTCCTCTAACAACATATTCTGGAGCCATGTAACCTCTGTAAAGAGTGAAAAACTCAAGTTTGGAAGATTTTTATTGAGCTTAATACATCAATTTTGGTGTAATGTTTTAAAGTAGCTTACAAGGTTCCTGCAATGCCAGTGCTAAGATGAGTTTTGTCCAGACCAAAACATCGAGCCAAACCGAAATCAGCGATCTTGGGATTAAGCTCATCGTCTAGAAGAACATTGCTGGTTTTGATGTCGCGATGAATAATCCTAACCGGAGAGCCCTTACCTCCATGTAGATAAGCTAGTCCTTCTGCTGTTCCAAGGATTATGTTTAGCCTTTGGCTCCAGTTTAAAATCTTGCTTTTACTCTCATCTGAAAATGCCAAGGAATCTTTGTTAGAGTACTCTCCTCTGTTTCTATAAATTTATTATGAAACATGGACATCCAACTCAAAACCAATTGGTTATGAGTAGTGGTTATGAGTAGAGTAGTATATGCACCATATATACTAGTGTAGAAATATCCTAACTTTCGATGTAGAATTTTACACATTCTAATAGGCCTCTTCGAGATGTGGACGGAACACACACCAACATCTCGAACATACCACGACAATACATGCCACTTATACGAGCCACTTCTAATGTGGGAAACTATTTTTATGGGAAATCGTATATCGGACTAACTTGGATTATGATACCATATTAAGAAACATGGTCATTCAACTCAAAATCAATTGGCTATAAATAGAGTAATCCATGAACCATATATACTAGCGTAGAAATGACTCAATTTTCGATATGGAATTTTACACATTCTAATAAAATTCTCATTATAAGTGTAATTTAAGAATGAAACAGTGCAAGGTTCTAGATAAAAAAACTTAAGAGTGATAATTCATTACCAAAAAGAAAGGTGTCGAGGCTTTTGTTAGGTATGTACTCATAGACCAAGAGACTCTCAGGTCCTTCAATACTACAACCAAGGAGCTTAACGAGATTCTTATGTTGGATTCCACTTATGAGATTTACTTCGTTAAAGAATTCTTCTACCCATTCTCTTGTGTTGAACACTAGTCTCTTTACGGCCACGTTATTGCCATTTGGAAGGATCCCTAAGAAAACAGTGCCGTTTCCTCCTTGCCCTAGCATTTTCTTAGGGCTGAAGTAATCTGTTGCCTTCTCTAGTGTCTCGTACTTGAACTTCGTCTTCGAGCTGTTGAACCTTTTTGAAACTAGACCAAGGTTTCTTTGTTCTGATCATCAAAAGAGAAATGTTAACCGAAATAATGGATATACGATGATATGCAAATACCTAATCAACATAATTTCTAAGTTTGGACATTCGGATATTCAGCTCGGTTTCAATCGGTTATTTTTTATTTTGGTTTTTTTGGTTGATAAAACTAAAGATCCATTCGGTTCTTTTTATATTTCGGTTCGGTTTCGGATCGGTTATACCTCGGTTTCGGTTGGTTCGGTTATTAAATTTAAAAACAAAAACTAACCGAAATAACCAAAATAATGGATATACGATGATATGCAAATATCTAATCAACATAATTTTTAGATCTGCACATTCGGATATTCGGTTCGGTTTTGGTCGGGTATTTTTGGTTTTAGTTTTTTCGGTTGATAACATTAAAGATTCATTTGATAATATTTATATTTCGGTTTGGTTTTAGTTCGGTTAAACTTAGGTTTTGATCGATTCGGTTATTAAATCTAAAAATCAAAAATAACCGAAATAATCGAAATAACCGAAATAATCGAAAATAACTAAAAATAACCGAAATAACCGAAAATAACCAAAATAACCGAAACAAACTGAAAAATAACCGAAAATAATAAAAAAATAAACAAAAATATCCAAAATATTTTTGGATAACCAAAAATAACCAAAAATAATTTGATTTTTATATTATTTCGGTTTTTGGTTCGGGTATAGTTAGTAATCAATAACCATGATTTTTCAAAATAATATCCATTCGGTTATTTTTTTTTAACCAAATACCAATCGAAATCTATTTTTCGGTTCGGTTTATTCGGTTCGGATTATTTGTGTACACCTAATAATTTCTTAGAAAAATGAATGTTTCTACAAATGGAGAAAACCAGATTAGTAAATTAATATTCATGTGATTAAATCGTATCACCTTGTTTGGTCTTTGATACTTTGACAATAATGACATACGTTGCCCATAGAAGGAGCATGACGAATGCTGACATTGTCAAGACAATAGCTAAGATGACTCCTTTGTTAGGAAGCCCTGTCACAAAATAAAAAACTTAATTCAGTGTCTGCTATAAGTGTATATCTCATTATTTTGGTCTAATTAACCAAAATAAACCCAAAATATGTCAAAGCTGAATCTTAGATCAAAGTCAATTTTTTAATCTTAGACCACCAAAGTTGAATCGAAACTAGAAATTCAATACAAAAACAAATATTGTAAGAAATCAAACCAAAAATTTTAGAAACAGAAAAGAAAACAAATATACACCAATACAAATGGAGGGAATATTGTTGGTCACACTATAAAAAATGTATTTTTATTTCACATATCCTAACTTGAAATCTTAAAAATATAAATATAAAAAATTAACAGAGAAAATTTCTAATATATTATTTAAATAATATTTTTAAAAAATAATTTTATTTTAACGTATTATTAACAAATAATACTATATTTACGTGTTATCAGTATAAGAAATTTCAAATAAATATATAAATAAATTTAAATTATTAAAATAATTATAATATAGATCATTATTATTAATTTGATTAGATAATTAATATATTTTTTTAAATTAATCAAAATATTATTAAATTTATAAAAAATATTATTTATTTTTCTTTAATTTACATATATAAAACTAATATTAAAAATAATTTTAAATTAAAATTAAAATTATATAAATATTTAATTTATAATTATTAATAAATAATATTATATAATTTATGATTATTTTTCTAGGTGTTGTAAAATCTAGTAATTAGATAAATGATAAAAAATTACCATGTCCATTGTCATTATAGAATTTTCGATCAGAGTATCTAAGATAACAACCACTATTCATAGCTCTTCCTTCTCTCCTCGAAACGCAGCGTTTCACTTCTCTCACAGCTTTCTCCATACAAACTCTACAACCTTCTTTCCCCACGCTCTCCCAGCACTGAGCAAGCGCGTGGACGCCATTCTCTCCGGCTATTCCGAAACCTCCGTTTCTAACTGCCGCTCTAGCAGCGATTTCCGAAACTTGGAATCCGAACTGAGGATCTAAAACGGTGTCGTTGCTGCACGAGTATCTGTCTGAAGCGACGGAGACCGATTCGTCGTAGAACTCGTACGTTTCGTAACGGAGGAAACAACCGTCGAGGAAGATTCGTCCGGAGGAGGAAGGGAGACACTTAGGGAGGCGCGTGCGTGCAATTGTGTAGCAAATCTGGCAATCGGACAGTGAGAGATCGTGGTGGCACTGAACAAGCGCGAAAACCGATGACGAAGAAGACGGTGTGGAGTTTCTAGATTGAGTTGCGAAACGGCTTGTTGTTAGTTTCAGGGAGAGTGATTGCATATCTTCGACGAAATTTGGAATGTAGTTTGGATCAGCGGATAAATTGCCGCGTCCGCCGCAGAAGAGACCGGGCACTGTGGTTCTTGGATCGGAAGAGGAAGATGAGAAGGAGAAAAAGAAGGAACATAAAACGACGGCATAGTAAAACGGTATAGTTTTAATGGAGGAATACATTTCTTTAAACTTTGTTGTTGTGTTTTCTGCTGTGATGCAGTGTATTTACACAAAGAGGCAATGACATGAGTTGACTCATGACATTAAGACTTTGTAATATACGTTTGTACTATTTAAATCTTGATACTAAAATTTCGAATATATTATTTAATTAATATTTATAAAAATAATTTTACCTTTACATATTATTAAAAAAAATATTATAACGAGGTTTTATCATTATAATATATTTCAAATAAATATATAAATAATATTAAATTAATATAATAATTATGATATATATTTTATAAATTTAGCTAAACAATTAATATATTTTATTAAACTAACAAAAAATAGTATTAAATTCGTAAAAAATAATTATTTTTTTCCTTAATTTATATATATATATATATATAAATATAAATTATTATTAAAAATAATTTTAAATAAAATTAAAATTATAAAAATATTTAATTTATATTTAATAATAAACAATATTATATAATTTATGAATATTTTTTCTACTAGATATAATAATATTGAATTAACTAAACAAAACAAATACGAAAATTTAACTTGTGTAAAACGTTTGAGAAATCAAATCCATTTTGTAAAGCATTGAATTGTTAGTTATGATAACAATTTTACAATTTTAATATTCAAACAAGATATCAGATTTAGTTATTATCAAATAAATAAATATTCAAACTTTAATCCAGCTATTAGACAACTCCATTGAGGTGTTATTAAATTGTAGAGACAACTCTCTTGAGGGTTTTTTTTATTAAATTGTAAAATTTATTTAATTTAAAATAAATGAATATATCATTTCAATTTTTAAAATAAAAAAATAATGGATGTTATAAAAATTCGCAAAACCATCATTTTAAAATTAGAATTTCTTAAATATATATATATATATATATATATATATATCTATAAAATAAATTTAAATCCAAATAAAATTTATTTCTATTCTAGAAGATATTTCCAAAATGAAAATAAATTTAAATATTTTACTTAATTTCATAAATTAAAATAATATTTTAAATTCTTAAAATTCATGATAGTATTATTTTCTTTTTGCCTAAAAATGTTAACAAGAGAAGGTAATTTTCAAAATATATAATTTTTTAATATTAATTTACAACTGCTCAGCATATAACCTAACAAAATATTTCATAAACTGAAATAAAACAAAACAATATTTTATGAAATAGAATGAAAATAGTATACACCAATGAATAATATTAAGAAGATAATAAATGAATGGATACCAATAAACGAAAAGGACATATATCTCAATACAAAATTATTGATTTAAGGCAATTATGAAAAAACATGTACCGTCGTATACGTCTTAGATCTTAAGCTAGAGAGTAATATATCGTAATTTTTTTGACTGCTAATTAAAACAGTGATACGATTAAAAATCTACAATCAACCGTAATCGTAACCGCCGACGACATACAAATGAATAATATTTATCGCAACTACATCTGCAGTACCGCAATCGCATCCGCAATCGCAACTATTGTTATTTTCTTATTGATTTTGTAAGTTAGGTTAAAGTATGATGATTATTTTTGTTAATTATTAATCAATATAGAAGGAGACAGCAATTATGAGAAGAAAAAACACATGCCAAAATTTCAAAATTCAGTGATCCTTTTCAGAAAATAATTAATGGACCGTTCCAATTTATGAGTCGGTGGCTCAATCGTCGGACGAGTGGGGTAGGTGTTAGGTCAGGTGCAGCAAATTCAATAATGAATGCCTCAATTCCTTCATCGATTCATATTCATCGGAAGTCATGTTACTCAATTCCTTACTCAATTCCCGACTCGATTAGTATATTATAATTAATTAATTATTTAAAAATATAAATTAAATTTTTATATAATTTATTTTTTAGTAAAAATAATATTTTTAAAAATTTTAATATTGATTATACAAATGAAATATATAATAAATTTGTATGTATCTTAAATAGATAATATTATTAAATAGGTACAAAATTGTATATGTGATAAATATTCAATTAATCCAAAAAAATTTTTGACTAATTTTTAAAAATTCTTAATATTTTGTTTTATATTGTGTTTGTTTTTTATATCGAAATATTAGAAATTTACATATAGTATACTATTAAATATTTGTCTAATGACATTTTCGTAAATACTTTAGTAAACTATATCTTATATAATATTTGTTTTAAAATATCTGATGGTGTGACATGTCAGCCTGACATACTTGTAAATCATACGTGAATGTGAAATTTATTTATTAAAATGTTTCTCAATTAATATATGAAAGATATGATTTTTAGACTTAAATATTTTCTAGAATACTCAAAATAAAAATCGAGTTGGCTTGGTTCATTCCAGTTCGTTTCAATTTGGTTTGGTATAATCTAAACGAATTCATACATGGTTTCTACATTTCAAGAGTATCGAGAAGGATAGTTCGTGCGTATGCATCCTCTATGATAGTCTTTTTTAGTAGTGGGTCGGTCCGTTAAGATTGTAGATGGAAAATATGTTTTTTTAGTTACTTACATCACAATAGATCGACTTAATAATCCAATATTTTTGTATAAAATTTTAGCATTTTCGTATAAGAAAAGATAGAGTTGAATTGCACATTTTAGAATGAATACGAAAATGATGCAACCGTTAATCCACTTTACTTTTATTTTTCTCGAATGTAGAATATGTTAAAACTTGCGGTTTGGTTTAGTAGTACAAATTGTGCTTATATGAATAAAGTGATGCCGAGTTTGACTTGTTCTCATATGCTCAAAATAGAAACAATGTTTATCATGCAAATACTTTAAATTTCCTTCACAATTAATTCTATCAAATTTGTGAAACAATAAGTGTTAAATTTAACTTTGGATTAAGAAAAGTAGTCAGAGCGAATATCATTATAGTCTCTGCAATACTTCTATTTCATAACAATGACCATTTCTATTATAATCTCATCTATGCTAATCTCATTATATATTATCCAATTTTGAATGGTCAATTGACAAAATAGTATTTTTAAAATTTTTTGTTTCAAATATATCATTATTAATTTAAATTTCCATAATAGCATAAATTTAAAAGTAATATCTTAAAATAGCATATTATTAAGTTTATCTTACAAATTTAGCACAATAAAAATAAAATTTCTAAAATAGCAAAAATTATTATGTAAAAATAATTATTTATCTCAAATAAAGTATATATAAAAAATTGTGAATATATAATTATAATATATCTCACTACTATTAATTTGGTTAGAAAATTAATATATTTTACTATGAAATCAATGAACATATGCAATTTATTTAAATTATAAAAATACTTTTTAAATTTAATGACATAATAATTTATATAATTAATAATATATTATATATATAAAAATATCTAAATACATGATAACAAAATAAATTAAGTTATGTATTAATAGGTAATTAATATATAAAATTTAAAATATTTATCTATTATTTATTTATATTCAAATATTTTAATAAATAAAATATGTAAATATCTAATTTATATTTATTAAATAATTAATTAATTATAAATATACAAATATTTTTCCCGT
This sequence comes from Pugionium dolabratum, assembly GCA_018901945.1. Taxonomy (NCBI): domain Eukaryota; kingdom Viridiplantae; phylum Streptophyta; class Magnoliopsida; order Brassicales; family Brassicaceae; genus Pugionium; species Pugionium dolabratum. The sequence continues at coordinate 100,896 of JAEVFF010000104.1, read as the reverse complement.
ATAAAACACAAATTTAAATCTAGTTCATTTTATTTAGCTAATTCTTCAAATTTTCTCTTGATATGGACATTATTGATCATGAGAAAATCTTTCCACACATCTAAACAATTCTTCCGGTTTTTCTGGTGCTAATGGATTTACTTTTTCATATTCCACATCTAAAGTCTGTTGACATTGTAGATGATTATGCACCATCAAACTTAATCAAGTTCTACATTTGCGGCATTAATAACTTTATGATATTTCACGTCAATGGCTCTTTGATTATATTTGCAAGAATCACATTCTTGCCAAATAAAATCACATATAAATCATATTGTGACATTATTTAAAGTCGAAAACAGTGATCACAATGTAATTAAACAAAAAATAATCAAATAAGAATCAAACTTATATTGTAAGGTTTTGTTAACAACTTATAATGAAATTAGATTATGCAAAACTTTTCAAATTCATAACAAAACGAGTTTATAACAGATTGTATATAAAAAAAATCATAAATCTATCCAATTGTGCAACAAACTAATATATTGATTGTATAACTAAATTAATAACAATAACATATATTATATATTATAATTATTCTATTAATTTAATCCTATTTATATATATATATATAAAACTAACTGTAGTGATGACACATACATTTTTGTTAATAACACTTCAGATTAAAATTATTATTTTTAAATGTTTCTCAAATAATATATTAGAGATTTAAGGTTGCAAACCTAAAAAATAAGTATAGCATTGTTCGTTTATTTGTCGCAATGTCTGCGGCAGCGATATGTGGTCAGACGCTGTAATATTGTTGTTCGTTTGATCGTCGCAGGTTGTCGTCGTAGATTGTATCGCAATTGTTTAATAGTAAACGTTACAATTTCGTAGCGGTTAAAATTTTTTACTGTAATTTTCTACGGTCGACCGTAGTGTTTGACCGCAAAAAACTGCGGCGGTCAAACGAACAACATTTGAGCGTATGACGTAACTACAAATTCTTGCGGTTTGCCAAAAAAAAAATATTTTTAGGGTTTTTATCGGGTAAATCACAAACCCACTACACTGGTACGAGCTGGCCCGTTTGATCCGTGCACTGCAGTGGGGTTAGCCTGCAATGTTCGCTACCATATGGACAAGAAAATCAATGTCCAAACCTCTGGGTCAATTGTCAGTGTGACAATTCTACTCACATATGGAATTTAAAATGTGGTTCAGATAATATATAAAAGATATCAATCAATTCATTCGTTATCAGTTAGTTCTCAATCAATTCATTCGCTATCAATTAGTTATAAATCCAAAGAAACCATATTCAATCTTTATATTATTATTTGACAAATATATTTTAAAAAATAAAATTTAATTTATAAAATATTAATTATTTCAAATGTCATTATAAATAACTAATTTTAAAAACGATTATCAAATAGAAATATTTACAATATACATTAGTATTATGAAATATAATATTTAAACTTCAGATTTTTATTAGTCTATTTGAACAATTTTTATCTGAAAATAAATAAATTAAATGTATTAATACATGTAGCAACTTTATCAAATTATAAAAATATAATTTACATTCATATTTTACAAATTATATTCATGAATATTATGAAATCTAATATTTAAAATTCAAATCTTTATTAATATTCTTGAATAAATTTTTTACCTAAAAAAAACTAACCATAATATTACATCAGTTTCGCTTTTGTATTTATATTATAAATATTCTATAAAATATTAAAAATTTATAAACTATACATTTAATTAAATTCACAAAAAATATAATAAAATATTATGAATACATAACTCTATGTATAGCACGGATCAATTTCTAATATGATATTATAGCCCGATCATTCTATGCCTAACCTGTAAAAAATCGATCCAATCTACCGAAAAATATCTGATCGATTTGATCTGAATTCAATCCAATCAAAAATTATTTTTATCATATATAAACTGAATTAGTTGGAAAGAAATAAGTAGTTTACTGGTTGCAACACCTTTACGTTCATCCAAGAAATATGGAGTTCGACTCCAATTTTTTTCGTACGAATATGTTAAATATTTATATGGAAATGTTGAAATATTGGGTTGATAGGTACAGTGACTAAAAAACCGAATTAGTTATACAATGGAATATCTCGTCTGAAAAAAAATTGTTAAACGGAGAGTCAAACGAAGACGAGAATGAGGAAGTCGTCGATCGCCGGTACTTCCACAGAAAACAATCGATCATTTTACACGTGCTTTGGTCGGAGACATTCACCAACCTTACGACGAGAAAATAATTAGAACGACGGCCTAACTTTTTTTGTCGGCCAATCAAATATTATTCTTATAGAACCATAAATAATAAAATAAAAATTCCCATTTTAAAGCGATTCTCCAATTGCGTTTTTATAAAGCGATAAAGCGATTCTCCAATTGCGTTTTTATAAAGCGATTCGCTTCGCTGTTCTTTCTTTCAGAATTTCTTCTTTCTTTACCTAAAAAGACCAGATCGATACCAACGAAGCGAGTTTAGGGTTTTGTTGAAGAAGATGGCAATGGAGAAGGCTAAAGAGATCGTCTCAAGCAATGCCGTCGTTGTTTTCAGGTCAATCTCTTCTTGATTCTTCATTTTCTCACGTTTCTCTCTACTTATGTATACTTTTTTGTTTGTGAAGATGTTGGTATCTGCGATTCTGTGTCTACGCATCTATGTTGTTTGGCTGTGATTTCTGTGTGTCTTGACTAAAATTTTAATGGAAATGTATACGATTAAGCATCCATGGATGTATCTAGACGCTTTTGTGTATCAAAGGGAGTCTGTTTTTGTGTTGTGCGTATGTTAGAGTATTGAGTAATGTGATGTGGTTTTCTCTGAAATTGCAGCAAGTCGTTTTGTTCCTACTGTGTTAGAGTGAAGGAGCTTTTGCAAAAATTGGGAGCTAAATTCATGGTTATTGAACTCGACAAAGAAAGTAAACTCACCAACTTTCCTCATAGTTTCATTTCATTTACAGTCTTTTTAATGTTTTCAGGGAAGTTATGTAATGTTCGAGTAAAAAGTATTTGATCCAATAATATATATAGTTTTTGTTTCATGTTTCTACCATAGAAAAGTTCTCCGCTTTCTCTGGAGATTCAAGTTTAGGGTTCTTGAACCAAGTATACGGTTTGTTCATGAATACATTATTGAAATTTTCCATGATTCTCTTCAATCTCATGATCATTATCTTCCATGAGCAAGCATGATCATTATCCTAAGCAATGGAACTATGTGTATTACATTGATTCAAGTATATGTTTTGTTCATGAAACCGTGGTCGAATATGTTCTCTTGGCCCTCATGATTATGGGGCCTCTATCTTCCAGAAGTCAACGAAGTTTCTTTACCCAAAAGCAATAAACTATGCGTATTACAATGAGTCAGATTTGTATATACTCACTAGAGTATCCAGATTCAACTATGTCAGTTATTTTTGAATAATTCAATGTTGTTGTTTTGTATAATTCAGGTGATGGGAGCAAAGTTCAATCAGCTCTTGTAGAATGGACAGGACAACGCACTGTGCCTAATTTGTTTATAGGAGGAAAACACATTGGTGGCTGTGACAGTAAGTACCAAAACAAACAGAGCAATTCTGTTCAATTGTTTGGATCTCTGGTTTCCTTTATTTATAAACCAAATCTTGTGATTTTTCAATGTTCTGTAGCAACAATGAGCTTGCACAATAACGGCAAGTTGGTTGCTTTGTTAACTGAAGCTGGTGCTATCGCTGCAAAGACATCTGCTTGAAGACCACATCTATTTGCGATTGCTTCTATAAGGAATAAAAAGGCTTTAAGTCAGCAATAAGAACTTGTTAATACAGTCTGAATTTAGACGGCCAATTCTCAAAAAATTTCAGATTTTATTGTCAAAAAATAATCCACATGAGTATGTGTCTCTATTTATACTAAAAATCATAACTGTCGACTTCACATTCATTACCGAATCGTGTTAATAACTGTATTTTTATTCGCTCCTTTGACGTTATTTCACAGTTTAAATCGTGCGTTTCCACTTCGCGGGTCAGATTTTGTTGATCTGACCCAGATTCAATTCTTGGGCATTGGTTTATTTCAGTGCACTAAGTTTCTTCGGGTCGAATTGACGAATCCGGGCTTTAGAGCCGAATCCGATGCCAACAATATTATCATCTTATCATCATCTTGATGGATTTGAATCGTGCGTTCACAGTTTAAATCGTGCGTTTCCACTTCGCGGGTCGGATTTTGTTGATCTGACCCAAATTCAATTCTTGGGCTTTGGTTTATTTCGGTCCACTAAGTTTTTTCGGGTCGAATTGACGGATCCGGGCTTTAGAGCCGAATCCGATACCAACAGTATTATCATCTTGTCATCGTCTTGATGGATTTGGTTTAATTCAACATATATATAACCAAAATCAAATCTTAATTTGAACATTACCCTATTTATTGAAGGCTTATACAGTAGATTTACTCGAATGACTTGAATACTATTAATTAACACCTCCACTTCGTGTAAGAAAGAGAACTTATAAGAATAAAGACAGAACAAAATGTATTTATGAATGCTTATAGAAGCCATAAAATGTTTGAGAGACCATTGGTCAATGCAGAGGACGAGATCAAGGAAGCTCTGAGATTGCTAATGAGCTGCAATGAAAGCAATATGAAGATAGGAGCAAATAACATAAAGTAAAAGAGAATTATTACAAGAATACATTCGCTTTAAAAATGCTAAGGAAATGCTCCTCGAGATCACTAATATCTACCCTTCGCCAATGGTCTGAGTTATAATCTGATCATTAGACACGACGAACTTTGTATTCTTCTTCATTTTTGTCACTTTGTGAGAGCAGAGAGCTAATCAAGAAATTATATAATAAAATGTATATAGAAACTACAAAAACATTACACGTACACTGGTTTAAAATATAAATTATTGCGAATTTGAGCTATAATCTGTGTGTAAATATTTTGGTAATTTTGAATACTAAAAAATTAGTTTTGAATTTTCAAAATATATAATATTTTTAAGAATATTAAACCAAATTTATCTAATTATATATATATATATATATGTATATATTATATTTTATATTTAGTCAATAATATGTAAAAATACAAAATATGGTTGTTCACGGTTTTTTCATTTGAATTGTGGATCTCTTTATTAGACCACACAAACTAATAATGCACAATTTAATTTTACACGAACAATTGACATATTTTCATAATTTCACAAATCGTTATTTTTTTAATAAATCACGTTCAATCGAAGATAATTACATTTACCATATAATCCAAAAACCGACCAACTAAGTAATTACGACTGGCGAATTTACTCCTTATGACCAATTAAGTAATTATGACTGGCGAATTTACTCCGTCTGACCAATTAAGTAAACACAATTGTGAAGATTCAGATTATGTACATTATGTGATAGACGCATTTAGTTTAAATTGATCACGATTTATCTAAAAATAATGATTTGTGCAATTGTGAATATATGTTAATAGTTTATAAAATTAATGTGCGTGTTGTTAATTTGTGTAATTTAATAGAAAAGTCCCAAATTTAGGTGGAAAAACCTTACGAACCATGTAGTAAAATAGTGTCGTCCCTAATATATATATATATATATATAATTTTAAAAAAAATTCAATATTAAATTCAAATATAAATATTTAGATTATAAAATATTTAATTTTTAAAAAGATATTATTATGATCTTTCTAGAAAATAATTTGTGTTGGATATTTTAAGACTTGATTTGTTCAGACTGGATTAGGTTGGATCGAATCACCGAGATTGTGTGGGTCCCTGTCCTAATTACATTTACCATATAATCCAAAAACCGACCAATTAAGTAATTACGACTAGCGAGTTTACTCGTTTTGACCAATTAAGTAAATGCAATTGTGAAGATTCGGATTATGTAGATTATGTGGTAGACGTAATTAGTTTAAATTAATTATGATTTATTTAAAAATAACGATTTCGGTAATTGTGAATATATGTCAATAGTTAATGAAATTAATATGCGTATTGTTAATTTGTGTAGTTTAGTAAAAAAGTCTGAAATTTAGGTGGAAAATTTTAGGAAGTATGTAGTAAAATAATATATATATATAATTTTAAAACAAATTCAATATTAAATTGAAATCTAAATATTTAGATTTTTTGAATTTTTAATTTTTAAAAAAGATATTATTATGATCTTTCTAGAAAGTAATTTGTGTTGGATATTTTAAGATTTGATTTGTTCAGACTGGATCAGGTTGGATCGAATCACCGAGATTGTGTGTGTCCCTGTCCTAATAACCTTGTGGCGAGAGTATTTGAAACGGCAAATACAGGTGTCGTTTCAAATGCTAACTTCGGAATCTCTCTGCTTACTGCCGCAAATAATAAGCCGTCGAGAAAATGACAGCTGGCGATCATTGGAAACATGTGACACGTCTGCCATCA
>JAEVFF010000104.1:0-78188 GCA_018901945.1 Pugionium dolabratum | reverse complement strand
CTGTGTGCAGCATGGGCATGACTTTTTCACCTTGATTCTTCTCCCAAAGTAGCTATTTAACCATTTCAACCATGTGGTTAATAATAACCCATCCTTTTTCATTTCTCTTGTTATTCAAACTGAATTTTCGTGTTCACACTTGTCTTGTAGGTCAAGATAGGTCTTATTTGATTTTCCTATGTCAATACATGCGACATACAAATGAACAATATCTATCGCAACTATATCTGCAGTACCGCAACCACATCCGTAGTTACCTACGATTACCAAACGAATAAAACTATTGTTATTTTTTTATTGATTTTGTAAGTTAGGTTAAAATATGATGATTATTTTTGTTAATTATTAATCAATATAGAAGGAGACAGCAATTATGAGAAGAAAAAACACATGCCAAAAGTTCAAAATTCAGTGATCCTTTTCAGAAATTAATTAATGGACCGTTCCAATTTATGAGTCGGTGGCTCAATCGTCGGACGAGTGGGGTAGGTGTTAGGTCAGGTGCAGCAAATTCAATAATGAATGCCTCAATTCCTTCATCGATTTATATTCATCGGAATTCATGTTACTCAATTCCTTACTCAATTCCTTACTCAATTCCTTACTCAATTCCCGACTCGATTAGTATATTATAATTAATTTTTTATTTAAAAATATAAATTAAATTTGTATATAATCTATTTTTTTAATTAAAAATAATATTTTTGAAATTTTTAATATTGATTATACAAATTAAATATATAATAAATCAAATTATACAAATTAATTTGTTTGTATCTTAAATATACAATATTATTAAATAGATATGAAATTATATATGTGATAAATATTCAATTAATCCAAAATTTTATTTGACTAATTTTAAAAAATTCCTAGTATTTTGTTTTATACTATGTTTATTTTTATGTCGAAATATTAGAAATTTACATATAATATACTGTTAAATATTTGTGTAATGTTATTTTTGTAAATACTATAGTAAACTATATCTTATATAATATTTGTTTTAAAATGTCTGATGGTTTGACATGTTAGCGTAACATACTTGTAAATCATACGTGAATGTGAAGTTTTTTTATTAAAATATTTCTAAGTTAATATATGAAAGATATGATTTTTAGACTTAAATATTTTCTAGAATACTCAAAATAAAAATCGAGTTGGCTTGGTTCATTCCAGTTCGTTTCAATTTGGTTTGGTATAGTCTAAACGAATTCATACATGGTTTCTACATTTCTACATTCAAGAGTATCAAAAAAGATAGCCTGTACCTATGCATTCTCTATGATAGTATTTTTTAGTAGTGGGTCGGTCCGTTAAGACTGTAGATGAAAAAAATGTTTTTTTGGTCATTTATACCATAATTGATCGGCTCAATAATCTAATATTTTTGTACGAATATTTAATATTTTCATATAAAAAAGAGAGAATTGAATTCTACATTTTTAGAATGAATACAAAAATGATGCAACCGTTAATCCATTTTATTTTTCTCGAATGTAGAATATGTTAAAAATTGGCGGTTTGGTTTAGTAGTACAAATGGACCAATCAGCGGATGGTAAACAAACTTTTGGCTAATCACATTTTATAACATATAAGTGCCAAATTTTTTGACAGATTTGTATTTAGCAAATTTCTATTTTGAAATAGAGTTTGCCAACAATTAAGATGATGAAAGTTTTAACAAAATTTTGATTAATCACACTTTTCAGTTTCAACAAACATATAAAAAAATTCAGAAAAATTCAGTTTCAAACAAACAACATTTGAACATATGACGCAACTGCAAATTCTTACGGACACGAAACGAACAACCATTATTGTTGTTTGCCAAAAAAAAATATATTTTTAGGGTTTTTATCGGGTAAATCACAAACCCACTACACTGGTACGAGCTGGCCCGTTTCATCCGTGCACTGCAGTGGGGTTAGCCTGCAATGTTCGCGACCATATGGACTAGAAAATCAATGTCCAAACCTCTCGGTCAATTGTCAGTGTGACAATTCTACTCACATATGGAATTTAAAATGTGGTTCAGATAATATATAAAAGATATCAATCAATTCATTCGTTATCAATTATTTCTCAATCAATTCATTCGCCATCAATTAGTTCTAAATGGAAAGAAACCATATTCAATCTTTATATTATTATTTGGCAAATATATTTTAAAAAATAATATTTAATTTATAAAATATTAATTATTTCAAATATTATTATAAATAACTAATTTTAAAAACAAATATCAAATAGGAATATTTATAATATACATTAGTATTATGAAATCTAATATTTAAAATTCAAATTTTTTATTAGTCTATTTGAATAAATGTTTTTTGAAAATAAATAAATTAAATATATTAATACATTTAGCAACTTTATCAAATTATAAAAATATAATTTACATTCATATTTTACAAATTATATTCATGAATATTATGAAATCTAATATTTAAAATTCAAATCTTTATTAATATTCTTGAATAAATTTTTTACCTAAAAAAAACTAACCATAATATTACATCAGTTTCGCTTTTGTATTTATATTATAAATATTCTATAAAATATTAAAAATTTATAAACTATACATTTAATTAAATTCACAAAAAATATAATAAAATATTATGAATACATAACTCTACGTATAGCACGGATCAATTTCTAATATGATATTATAGCCCGATCATTCTATGCCTAACCTGTAAAAAATCGATCCAATCTACCGAAAAATATCTGATCGATTTGATCTGAATTCAATCCAATCAAAAATTATTTTTATCATATTTAAACCAAATTAGTTGGAGTGAAATAAGTGGTTTACTGGTTGAACCAACTTTACGTTTATCCCAAAAATATAAATTTTGACTTCACCTTTTTTCTCGTATAAAAATGTTAAATATTCATATGAAAATGTTGGGATATTGGAACGTTTTTGTGAGCTAGTAAAAAAAAAAACCGAATTAATTATTCAATGAAATATCTCGTCTGAAAAAAAAATTCTTAAACGGAGAGTCAAATCATACTTGACGAAGACGAGGATGAGGAAGTCGTCGATCGCCGGTACTTCCACAGAAAACAATCGATCATTTTACACGTGCTTTGGTCGGAGACATTCACCAACCTTACGACGAGCAAATAATTAGAACGACGGCCTAACTTTTTTTGTCGGCCAATCAAATATTATTCTTATAGAACCATAAATAATAAAATAAAAATTCCCATTTTAAAGCGATTCTCCAATTGCGTTTTTATAAAGCGATAAAGCGATTCTCCAATTGCGTTTTTATAAAGCGATTCGCTTCGCTGTTCTTTCTTTCAGAATTTCTTCTTTCTTTACCTAAAAAGACCAGATCGATACCAACGAAGCGAGTTTAGGGTTTTGTTGAAGAAGATGGCAATGGAGAAGGCTAAAGAGATCGTCTCAAGCAATGCCGTCGTTGTTTTCAGGTCAATCTCTTCTTGATTCTTCATTTTCTCACGTTTCTCTCTACTTATGTATACTTTTTTGTTTGTGAAGATGTTGGTATCTGCGATTCTGTGTCTACGCATCTATGTTGTTTGGCTGTGATTTCTGTGTGTCTTGACTAAAATTTTAATGGAAATGTATACGATTAAGCATCCATGGATGTATCTAGACGCTTTTGTGTATCAAAGGGAGTCTGTGTTTGTGTTGTGCGTATGTTAGAGTATTGAGTGATGTGATGTGGTTTTCTCTGAAATTGCAGCAAGTCGTTTTGTTCCTACTGTGTTAGAGTGAAGGAGCTTTTGCAAAAATTGGGAGCTAAATTCATGGTTATTGAACTCGACAAAGAAAGTAAAATCACCAACTTTCCTCATAGTTTCATTTCATTTACAGTCTTTTTAATGTTTTCAGGGAAGTTATGTTCGAGTAAAAAGTATTTGATCCAATAATATATATAGTTTTTGTTTCATGTTTCTACCATAGAAAAGTTCTCTGCTTTCTCTGGAGATTCGAGTTTAGGGTTCTTGAACCAAGTATACGGTTTGTTCATGAATACAGGATAGAATTTTTCCATGTTTCTCTACAATCTGATGATCATTATCTTCCATGAGCAAGCATGAATGATCATTATCCTAAGCAATGGAACTATGTATATTACATTGATTCAAGTATATGTTTTGTTCATGAAACTGTAGTCGAATAACCTCATGATTATGGGGCCTCTATCTTCCAGAAGTCAACGAAGTTTCTTTACCCAAAAGCAATAAACTATGTGTATTACATTGAGTCAGATTTGTATATACTCACTAGAGTATCCAGATTCAACTACGTCAGTTATTTTTGAATAAGTCATTGTTGTTGTTTTGTATAATTCAGGTGATGGGAGCAAAGTTCAATCAGCTCTTGTAGAATGGACAGGACAACGCACTGTGCCTAATCTGTTTATAGGAGGAAAACACATTGGTGGCTGTGACAGTAAGTACCAAAAAACACAGAGCTATTCTGTTCAATTGTTTGGATCTCTGGTTTCCTTTATTTATAAACCAAATCTTGTGATTTTTCAATGTTCTGTAGCAACAATGAGCTTGCACAATAACGGCAAGTTGGTTGCTTTGTTAACTGAAGCTGGTGCTATCGCTGCAAAGACATCTGCTTGAAGACCACATCTATTTGCGATTGCTTCTATAAGGAATAAAAAGGCTTTAAGTCAGCAATAAGAACTTGTTAATACAGTCTGAATTTAGACGGCCAATTCTCAAAAAATTTCAGATTTTATTGTCAAAAAATAATCCACATGAGTATGTGTCTCTATTTATACTAAAAATCATAACTGTCGACTTCACATTCATTACCGAATCGTGTTAATAACTGTATTTTTATTCGCTCCTTTGACGTTATTTCACAGTTTAAATCGTGCGTTTCCACTTCGCGGGTCAGATTTTGTTGATCTGACCCAGATTCAATTCTTGGGCATTGGTTTATTTCAGTGCACTAAGTTTCTTCGGGTCGAATTGACGAATCCGGGCTTTAGAGCCGAATCCGATGCCAACAATATTATCATCTTATCATCATCTTGATGGATTTGAATCGTGCGTTCACAGTTTAAATCGTGCGTTTCCACTTCGCGGGTCGGATTTTGTTGATCTGACCCAAATTCAATTCTTGGGCTTTGGTTTATTTCGGTCCACTAAGTTTTTTCGGGTCGAATTGACGGATCCGGGCTTTAGAGCCGAATCCGATACCAACAGTATTATCATCTTGTCATCGTCTTGATGGATTTGGTTTAATTCAACATATATATAACCAAAATCAAATCTTAATTTGAACATTACCCTATTTATTGAAGGCTTATACAGTAGATTTACTCGAATGACTTGAATACTATTAATTAACACCTCCACTTCGTGTAAGAAAGAGAACTTATAAGAATAAAGACAGAACAAAATGTATTTATGAATGCTTATAGAAGCCATAAAATGTTTGAGAGACCATTGGTCAATGCAGAGGACGAGATCAAGGAAGCTCTGAGATTGCTAATGAGCTGCAATGAAAGCAATATGAAGATAGGAGCAAATAACATAAAGTAAAAGAGAATTATTACAAGAATACATTCGCTTTAAAAATGCTAAGGAAATGCTCCTCGAGATCACTAATATCTACCCTTCGCCAATGGTCTGAGTTATAATCTGATCATTAGACACGACGAACTTTGTATTCTTCTTCATTTTTGTCACTTTGTGAGAGCAGAGAGCTAATCAAGAAATTATATAATAAAATGTATATAGAAACTACAAAAACATTACACGTACACTGGTTTAAAATATAAATTATTGCGAATTTGAGCTATAATCTGTGTGTAAATATTTTGGTAATTTTGAATACTAAAAAATTAGTTTTGAATTTTCAAAATATATAATATTTTTAAGAATATTAAACCAAATTTATCTAATTATATATATATATATATATGTATATATTATATTTTATATTTAGTCAATAATATGTAAAAATACAAAATATGGTTGTTCACGGTTTTTTCATTTGAATTGTGGATCTCTTTATTAGACCACACAAACTAATAATGCACAATTTAATTTTACACGAACAATTGACATATTTTCATAATTTCACAAATCGTTATTTTTTTAATAAATCACGTTCAATCGAAGATAATTACATTTACCATATAATCCAAAAACCGACCAACTAAGTAATTACGACTGGCGAATTTACTCCTTATGACCAATTAAGTAATTATGACTGGCGAATTTACTCCGTCTGACCAATTAAGTAAACACAATTGTGAAGATTCAGATTATGTACATTATGTGATAGACGCATTTAGTTTAAATTGATCACGATTTATCTAAAAATAATGATTTGTGCAATTGTGAATATATGTTAATAGTTTATAAAATTAATGTGCGTGTTGTTAATTTGTGTAATTTAATAGAAAAGTCCCAAATTTAGGTGGAAAAACCTTACGAACCATGTAGTAAAATAGTGTCGTCCCTAATATATATATATATATATATAATTTTAAAAAAAATTCAATATTAAATTCAAATATAAATATTTAGATTATAAAATATTTAATTTTTAAAAAGATATTATTATGATCTTTCTAGAAAATAATTTGTGTTGGATATTTTAAGACTTGATTTGTTCAGACTGGATTAGGTTGGATCGAATCACCGAGATTGTGTGGGTCCCTGTCCTAATTACATTTACCATATAATCCAAAAACCGACCAATTAAGTAATTACGACTAGCGAGTTTACTCGTTTTGACCAATTAAGTAAATGCAATTGTGAAGATTCGGATTATGTAGATTATGTGGTAGACGTAATTAGTTTAAATTAATTATGATTTATTTAAAAATAACGATTTCGGTAATTGTGAATATATGTCAATAGTTAATGAAATTAATATGCGTATTGTTAATTTGTGTAGTTTAGTAAAAAAGTCTGAAATTTAGGTGGAAAATTTTAGGAAGTATGTAGTAAAATAATATATATATATAATTTTAAAACAAATTCAATATTAAATTGAAATCTAAATATTTAGATTTTTTGAATTTTTAATTTTTAAAAAAGATATTATTATGATCTTTCTAGAAAGTAATTTGTGTTGGATATTTTAAGATTTGATTTGTTCAGACTGGATCAGGTTGGATCGAATCACCGAGATTGTGTGTGTCCCTGTCCTAATAACCTTGTGGCGAGAGTATTTGAAACGGCAAATACAGGTGTCGTTTCAAATGCTAACTTCGGAATCTCTCTGCTTACTGCCGCAAATAATAAGCCGTCGAGAAAATGACAGCTGGCGATCATTGGAAACATGTGACACGTCTGCCATCAATCATCTCACTCGCGTCATAACAACGCGTGTTATTTATTTTCCATTAGATATTCGCCACGTAGGATTTTATCCCCTGACTATTAAGCGAGAACAAGGCGAGTAGATTTTATGTTATTACTCGCGCAGCTGTTACTCAGATTTTATAGTAATAAATAGAGCAAATTAAGTAAAAAATATTAAATAGTTGTCTCATTCGTAGGCCAAAAAAGCAGATAAGTAAGAAAAATCGTTATTTACGAAAATATCCTTTATTTTCCGAAAGCGAAACAAAATTTCCGCCGCTAATAGTAAAACTTTTTTCTCCTTCAAATCCAGAAAGAGAGAGAAAAAAATGATTTTTCTCATGAGATTCTGAGAAGCGGTATCTTCTCTGTTTGTGGTTTTGTTCTTACGAGAAATTTGAGGATTCCTGTTCCAAAAGCTGTTGTTTTCTCTCGAGTCAAAATTTTCAGGTGATTATTAACTTACTTGTTCTACTTTGTTGTTGATTTTCTGGGTTTTTTGTAAGATTTGAAACCGAATTTGTAACTTTTAGGTTATTGTTTGTTCGTGTTGAAAGGTTTTTTTTTTGTGTAATATAGGTAGCTTGATTTTTCTGATTAGTTTGTCGTTTCTGAATTTTTTTTCTACAGTGGACGAGAACATTTTTTCTCTGATTTTCTCGGGAAAAGTTAGGGAGATGGAAATGGTTGTTTTGGGAATCGGTGAAGAGGCAAGACCTAAAGCATGTTCTTCAGCAATTGGATCAGCGAAACAACAACACGATGACTCAGGTGAGAAAACCCTAGCAGACGATTCTACTCAAGAGAACGGTGTTAGGGTTTCTGGAAACGGAGAGCAAAAAGTTTTGGGCGATTTGGATGATGATAACAAAGCCAAGGAAAACGTTGTTGTTGAGACGGAGAATTTAAACGATTCTGGAGTTATTGAAGATTATGTGATGAATGGAGTTTCTTCTCTGCTGAATCTGAAGCAAGATGTCAGTGATAAGGATAATAATCTTCAAGAGGAGAAAGAGATTGGTGATGATGAAGCCGAAGATGAAGAAGGAGTGGAAGAGCATGGATACTATGTAGGAGATTTTGTGTGGGGAAAAATCAAGAATCATCCATGGTGGCCTGGTCAGATTTATGATGCATCAGATGCTTCAGATTTGGCACTGAAGATAAAGCAAAAGGGAAAGTTGCTTGTGGCGTACTTTGGAGACGAGACGTTTGCTTGGTGCTGTCCATCGCAGTTGAAACCGTTTGCAGAGAGTTTTAGTGAGTGTTCAAAGATAAGCAATTCGAGGGGATTCCTCAGTGCAGTGGAAGAGGCGGTAGAAGAAATGGGTAGACACATTGAGCGTTTACTGTTATGTGATTGTGCAGAGGAAAAGGACAAGTTGGATAGTTTCAAAGCTAAGAATGCTGGGATAAAGGAAGGAGTTGTTGTTCGTGATGTAAGAAGAGAAATGATTTCGTCGCTGCTGGTTGGAAAACCTGAAGGGATTCTTAAAGACGTTAAAGGGTTTGCAGAGACTGTTAGTTTTAGCGGTTTGCTTGAGCTCGAGATTTTGAAAAGGAAGGTATCTGCGTTTTATCGGTCTAAAAGAGGATATGGTTTGACTGAGTATCTTGAGCCCCAATCAGTCCCAGGACTTGAAGACAAGAACAATGATGATGATGATGAAGACGAGTTCACTGATGATGAGATTAATTGGAGGCGCAGTGGTGCTAGACGTTCTATTAAAGAAAAGGAAGATAGAGAAGAAGTGTTGAATCCTGAAGAATCTCTTCCAAGATCGTTAGAGATGTGTTCTGGGTTTCCTGATCATAGGCTGCAACACAGAAGGAAGCAAAAGAGCATTGCTGAAATATTGGAAAATGAGTCTGCTGCTAAGGTGAGATTTGAGACAGAACCAGCAGATGGAAATGTGAAGTCGAGTAGGAAAAAGGTAAAACGCCGTGATGAAGTTAAGGGTGAGCTTGCAAATGTATCCACCATCACTCCAAGGAGGAGTAGAATGAGCAAAATGTCTACAACTGAAGACACTGATCGCAATAAAGTGGAAGAAAACGATGAAGGCAAAACTTTATCGAGTAAGATGAATAAAAGATATGTGGATGATAATGATGCTAGTGAAAACAGAGAAGTGTCAGCTCATATTGAAGAGATTGAGAAAAACGATGTTTCATATCCAGAAATTGATATTGATTCAACTCTGTTGGCTTCCCTGAGAAAAAAGGTCAGGGTTGATGCTTCGAGCGTTGAAAGGGACTCTGGAAATGGTGAGACCGCTGCACAGACACCAAAGAGAGAGAGGAAGAAGAGCAAATATCTTTCGCCTGATTACTTGTCAGATTTTTCATCGAAAGGGAGAAAAAAGAGCAAAATCGAATCAAAATCTTCTAAAATTTCAAGTCAGAACCGAGTAGGAGAGCATATGACGGATGCTAGTGATAACCTCGTGGCAATGGAAGAGAATAAGTTGGATATACCTTGTGAACCTTCATTGGATAATGGTACTGGTCATCAAGAACTGTCAGTGGAACTGAGTATTGCTGTGGATTTCCTGAGATTGGGAGCTACGGCGGAAGAAATGCGGGATCTAATTCGTGTAACGGCTCTTGGTACACATGATCCAAAAGACAGTAGCTCAATGGACATGGTAAGAGAATTCATGTCTATCTACAGAAGCTTCACATATCATGATGGTGCCAATAATAGGTTTTTAAGGAGTTATAATAGTTCTGATAAAGACATAGAAGAACTGATTGCGACCGGCAAACCTGAGAGTAAGGGAGAAGAGTCAAAATGTAAAAAGCCTGAAGTGAAGCAGCAAACGCAGGATATTGAGCAAATTGGAAAAGTAGAGAATGAGACAGACAAGCATGAGACACCGAAGAAAGAGAGAAAACCTAAGAATCCGAAATCAAAGAAGCAAGGGGATGAAGAAGAAGAAACCCGCAAAGAGTTGAGTGAGACAACAAAGAAAGAGAGAAAGCGTAAGAACACTGAATCAAAGAAGCAAGCGGATGAGGAAGAAGAAACTTTGGAAGAGTTGAATGAGTCAAAGAAGAAAGATAGAAAACGTAAGAAGCCTATGTTTGAGGAAGTGCAAACAGGAAATGAGGCTGAAAACCCTGAGAATAAGAAGAAAAGAGAGAGAAAGTCGAAGAAGCAGAAAGTGGGTGAGAAAAAAGTAGAAACAGAGAAAGGATTTTCAGGAGCTGAGCTTTTTGTTTCATTTGGTCCTGGTTCAAATTTGCCTAAGAAGGAAGAGCTGATCGAAATCTATGAAAAGTTTGGAGCTTTGGATGAAGAGAGAACAACTATGTTCGTCAACAACTTCTGCGCCCGCATCGCCTTCTTGAACGTAGCTGATGGAGAAAAAGCCTTTGAGTCCTCACAAGAGAACTGTCCCTTTGCTTCCGTTTTCACAGTCAAATTCAGGCTCAAGTATCCTAATGAAAGAAGCAAGGAGGCTGAAGTGGAAGAGGCGACAATGGAGCTGGAATATGTGAAGAAGAAGCTGGAGGAGATGCGATCATTAGTTGATGCATGTGAAGGAGGAATGACTAAAGAAGTGAAAGCCAAACTTGAAGATGAGATGGTTAATTTTCTGAAGAAAGTGAGGAAGATGAGATCGTCTTAGGATTATGCCTTTATGTTTTTTTTGTTGGTTGAGAGAAATTTCAGGAGACTTTTACAGGTTACTAAGATATTTATGGTTTCTGCAGACAAAAAGAAAAAGAACTATAATTCAGAAGTTGATAATACTATGATCTTGTCATAGGTTAGAAAACTTAGAAACAGAATGATGCCTTTGTCTTGTCTTAGACTTTTTTTAAGTTTACCAAATTCAAAACTAAACTCTTTTCATGGGCTTTTGGTATCATACCAATCTCTTGAAATCGTATTATTATTGAAGCCATTTATGTTACTTTCTTATATAACCATACAAAAGGCGTCATTTAAATAAATATGTTTGATTCATATAATAAAAAGATTAATCAAACTTAGAAGAATAAATGAGATATTGATTGCATCATCTCTATGTCTATCTAAAAGTTGTGGAGTTCGGTTTTACATTTTTGTATGGTGCTAAATTTTCATTTGAATATATTGCGGTATTACACCGATCCGTTATGATGCAGTGACAAAAAGAAAATCAGCATTTAAACTTTTTGAATGATTTCAATAACATTTAACATTCTATAAAATCCAAAGAGATCATCTGAAATAAAAATATGTTAGTCATATTCGTTTGTCAGTCGTAGGTTTTTGTGGTTACGACTGCGCTAGATTATTATTCGTTTATTTATCGCAGACACTTGTGATCAATCGCAGTAGTTAGAAACTGTGTTTTGCATTGCAAATTTTTTTTACCACTGATTAAAATAATAATATTATTAAAAATCTGTGATTAATCGTAATTGTAACCGATAGCGGTAGATAAATTTATAACAGATGCCGCAGCCACAACCACAACCGATAACGACAAAGAAACGAACAAAACTGTTGTTGATGGCTAGCATATGTTCATTGCTCTTCTTGATCTTCTTCAGATTATTTTACTACATACATACATAACCTTTCACTTTGTAGTAAATACAAAAAACATTTATCTTAAAATATTATTTATTAATGTGAATTTTAAATTAGTACAGTGGAGGGCTTCGTGGACAATAAAAAATTAACTAGATTTATATCTACACCATGCGTAGGAAAAAATATTCATAAATTATATTTTATTAGTAAATATGAATTAAAATATTTATATAATTTAAACTTTTATTTAAAATTACTTTTAACATTAATTTTTGTATATATAATAAAGAAAAGAAAATTAATTATTTTTTACGAATTTAATAGTTTTTTTGTTAGTTTAATAAAATATATGAATTTTCTAACTAAATTAATAGTAATGGTATAATTATAATTATTCTAATAAATTAAGATTATTTATATATTTATTTGAAATTTATTGTAATGATGACACATCAGCATAGTATTTTTGTTAATAACGCGTCCGAGTAAGGTTATTTTTTAAAAATATTTCTCAAATAATATATTAAAGATTACGGTAGTAACTTAAATCTATTTATATTTATTTGAAATTATTTATAAATTAACGCATAAAAATTTTAAAGAAATAAAAATTATTATTTTTGCAAATGTAATAGTATTTTTTGGTTAGTTGAATAAATTATATTTATTTTCTAACCAAATTAATACTAGTGGCATGTATTATAATCATTTTAGTAATTTAAATCTTTTTTTATATTTAAACTGAAATTCGATGTGATTTTGACACGTCACCATGACATTTTTATTATTAACACGTCATAATAAGCTTATTTTGTTAAAAAAAATTCAAATAATATATTAAGGATTCCAAACACACATAACAGTAAAACGCAAAAGGCAAAATAGGTATTAAATCAAAATCATAAAGGGTGATGATAAATTATCATTTCCTAATATTACTTTGGAAAAATATCTTAAAATACCAAAAAAGCTTTTTTCCAAAAAAGTATTATCAATAATTCTATATTTTCAAAAAATGTTCTTAAAAATTTCTTTCCAAATATATCACAAACTAAAATTAATTTTAAATTCTAAAACCTAAACTGTAAACTTTAAAACTATATTTTAAATCTTAAACTCAAAATCCTAAACTGAAATATTTAAATTACATTATATTAAACATATTTATAAGATATGATTTATCCAAAATATAAAATTCTATGAAAAATGATTTACAGGTGGTTTATGATAATATAACAAACAATATATAATTAATTACTTCAAAAAATCCATAATGATTCAATTGGTTACTTCAAAAAAAATATAATTAAAATCGATAAATTTTAAGAAAATAACAAAGATATAGTAGAATAACATAATTTAAAAACACTAAGATTTATTGATACTTCAAACACAACTAAACACAACTAATTTTAGTTTTGTTGAAGATTTTATTGATCCAATAAATAATTTAGTTAGAGACATTAATTTTTTTTATATCTTTTACCAAATTCATATTATGTGGTTTAAATATTTTTGATTGGTTTTAATTTGTCATATCAGATAATAGATGTGTATATTTACAATTGTATAATTTTTTGAAAAAAATAATTTAATCAATCTAATATATCGTTGTTCCAAGAATATATTCATTGATTCATACCTCTATATAACAGATCCTTAGATTTTATTTTGTGCAACTTGCATTTTATTTCTCTATCTAAAACTCTGGCTCACATCTCTCTAAAGACCATCTGAATTCTCAACCTATGTACATTATTTAAGAGAAATGGGTAAATTAACCCTAACAAAATTTAATAACCCCTATGATATTTTATATTTTATTATATTTAAATCTCATTAAAATATTTTTTAATCTTTATTAAGATATAATCCAATTCTATATCAGAAATTTAAATGAAGATTATAGTATTGTTCGTTTACTTGGTGGTTGCATATATGGCTACGGTTGCGATTAACACTGCAACTTTGGCGTATGTTGCTCGTTTATCTGTTGTCCGTAGTTACGGTTGCGGTTGATCGGTGGTTGTAGATTTTTAGTCGCACCACTGTTTTAGTCAGTGATCAAAAAAATTACGATACAAGACGCGCAGTTTGACGCATCATCTGACCGTTGCGATTGATTGTAAGTAACTACGGCAGATAAACAAATAACAATATACCGCAATTGCAACTGTAATTTTTTGCAGTTGACAAACGAACATGATTTATTATCTAATATATAAGTCAAATCCAATTTAAATTAATATGACACCAAGTTCCACAAGATTATTATTTTTGTAATCTGTGCTATAACGCACCGACCCAATAATCCGATATTTTCATACGAATATTTAACATGTTCATACGAAGAAAAATGAAGACAAACTACACACCTATATAATAAATATAGAGCTAGTACAATCAATAGAACATTTACTACTCTTTATCACAAGATTTTTCTATCAGATATTTTGACTATATGAATTGAGTATAAGCATATGTGGATGAAAGTGAAAACAAACCAAATATTTGGTCGGAAGCATTTTGGGATGGATATAAGGCATATTAGAAGATGCTAAAAAGAGTCGCCCCATCAACAACCAACTCTCTAAATCGAAAGAGCACCACAATAATATATTGGGTAAAAAACTTAGGTTAAATAATATATATATTTATATAATTCTATGTCGGGACCAAACATATTTTAAGTGGGGATACTTCAACAACTATTTAAGTTAACCCAAAAAAATAATCTTTAAAAATGTTGGTTTCCTCAACAAACTTTCAAAATCACAACGTACAAGTATTAAGTCCTTATCAACTATTTTCTTCGTTTTATTAACTAATTTTATTTTTATTTTTGAAAGAATATCGTTTTATATTATTAATATAAAAATTTGAGAAAAATCAATTTTTTTACTTTCATTATATAATTATATTAACTAAAAGATTATTTATTATATTAATAAAGAATAAGTAGATCTTTTAATAATTTTCTTAATAAACGTGAAATTTTGTAAAATAATACTTTATATAATTTTATTTTTATTGATAAAGAATGTCGTTTTATATTATCAATATAGAGTTCGAGAAAAAACTATATTTGCTTTTATTATTTATTTATTTTAATATTATGAAAAATTTAAACAAGAAAATATTACAATTGGTAGTATAAATATGGTACGTAACAACTAAATTATCTAGATTGACCGAAGTCATTGACTTAAAATGTTAGAAATTCTGATTCCTTATGCATGCAAAGATTAAAAATAATTTCTCTCTTTTTTTTAGATTATTTTTATGATTTACAACAATATTTAAATTTGGGTAATTACAAAAATAATATTTTTTAAAGTTTTTATTGCAAATATAACATCATTGATTTAAATTTCTAATAATAACACCAATTTAATATTAAAATAACTTTAAAAGTTTTTAATAAAAAACTAAATCTTAAATTAGAAAAAACCCAAATATAATATTTTAATTATATTTATAATTTATTTATATTAAATATGTATTTTCATAAAATAATTTATGCTATTTTTAGAATTTTAAATATAAAATGCTAAATTTAAAATATAAACTTAAAAATGTGATATTTTAAAATATTACTCTTTAAATTTCTTGTTTTTGCCACTATGAAAGTATCTTTTTTTCATTAGTAAGCTGAATAGACAGAGGCAAAATTTTATTTCTGTTATCAAAACTAAAAGAGGTTATAGAAAAAAAATCAACTGTATTTCTAATAATAAGACAAATTTAATATTAAAATAACTTAAAAAAATTTCTAGTAAAGAAAAATTAAACCTTAAATTAGAAAAAGAATCCAAATATAACATTTTAATTATATTTTTAATTTATTTATGTATTTTCAGAAGAGTAATACCCTAAAATAGCACCTTTTAAATTTTTTCTTCCAAATCTATCATCTTAAAATTAAAATCCCAAAAATAGCACAAATAATTATGTAAAAATACTTATTTACTCTAAATAAATTATACATAAACTTAAAGTATTATATTTGGGTTCATTTTTTTCCAATTTAGGGTTTAATTTTTTCTATTAAAATATATTTTTAATACATTTTAATCTTAAATTTATGCTATTATTGGAAATTTGAACTAATGATGCTATTTTTGGAACAAAAACTTAAAAATGTGCTATTTTAGACAATTGCCCTTTTCAGAAATTTATGATATTTTTAAAATTTTAAGTGTAGAATACTAAATTTGAAACAAAAACTTAAAAATATGTTATTTTAAGATATTATTCTTTAATTTTTTTGTTTTTGCGACTATAAATATCTTTTTTGTCATTAGTAAGCTGAATAGACAGAGGCAAAATTTTACTTTTGTTACCAGAACTAAAAGAAATTATAGAGAAAAAAAAATCAATTGTATTAATATTCTTATTCTTGTTCATTATAATCTAATATACTCCATAATTACTCAGAGGAAATACCCATTAGTAAAATCCATCATAGTGAGTGAACTAAGCTCGAAATTGTCTTCAAGAACCCCAAAAGTCTCTAAGAGATTTGGAACCGTGGCTGTAGCTTCGACGTCGGTTTGTATTGAGTGGACCGGTTTGGGTTTTGGTTTGAGTTTGGACTCGTCGACTAAAGTGTCACATGTTAAGGTTGAGACTTTATCGCCGGTCCTGTCTTGATTACAAAGAGAAGTAGTGGTTGTGAAGACCAAATGTGGCGAAGATTCCACATCACAAGCTGGTTTGGTCGTAGTTGAATGATATTCGAGACTAAG
The DNA here is from genome assembly GCA_018901945.1 of Pugionium dolabratum. Taxonomy (NCBI): domain Eukaryota; kingdom Viridiplantae; phylum Streptophyta; class Magnoliopsida; order Brassicales; family Brassicaceae; genus Pugionium; species Pugionium dolabratum. The sequence continues at coordinate 61,581 of JAEVFF010000104.1, read as the reverse complement.
TTTTTTGCTGAGATGAGTGTTCCAATAATTCTTTACTTGGTTGTCAGTTCTTCCCGGTACTCTTTTCGCTATTAACGACCATCTAAATTACAAAAAAAATGTATAATTTAGAAAAAAACATGTTATTTTTACAATTTTTTCCACTTGAAAAAATTATTAAATTAGTTTCTATATCTCTAATATATTATTTGAAAAATATTTTAAAAAATAATCTCATCCTGACGTGTTATTAACAAAAATATTATGGTGATGTTTCATCACCGCAGTTAGTTTCAAATAAATATATAAATGAAACTAACTTATTAAAATAATTACAATATATGTTATTTTTATTAATTTTGTTAGAAAATTAATATATTTGGTTAAACTAATCAAAAAATACTATTAAAATCATAAAAAACAATTATTATTCTTTTTTTAATTTACATATACAAAAATTAATATTAAAAATAATTTGAAATAAAAACTAAAATTATATAAATATCTAATTTATATTTAGTAATAAATAATATGATATAATTTACGAATATTTTTGTGTAAAAGTATGTATAAATCTAGTATTATATAACAGTATTTTCTGATATATCTCTGCATGATTAGGTAACGAGTTAATGCTTATGGACGAATAAAGCACGTGTGTGAAATTTATGTAGTCAGATTATATATGTTACAAAGCTATATGAGACAGTGTGTATGCATGCATATGATCCATAAATGAGTATAATTATTAGTCATTGTAAACTTCGAGGAAACATATATATATATATATATATATATATATATATATATATATTTGATTAAAAAACCTACCTATATAATTAATATATTGACTGAAAACACAAAATACAGATCTAAGATTGTTGATTCAAATTTATGATCTTCGATTCTTTCCACCATTTTTGAATATAATCATTATACTGTATTATTCTCCACGTATATAAAAAGTTTAATAGAAAAACTTCATCCATAAAATATATGAATAGAAACCGATCATATATGTTTTTGTTACCGAGTAATATCCTAAAATAACACTATTTTAAGTTTATCGTCCAAATTTAGCACAATAAAACTAAAATTCTCAAAATAGTATAAATTATTATGTAAAAATAATTATTTACTTTAAATAAAATATATATAAAATTAAAACATAATATTTGGGTTCACTTTTTCTAATTTAGAGTTTAAATTTTTTCATTAGGAATAAGTTTTCAATTATTTTAGTATTAAATTTGTGCTATTTTTGAAAATTTAAATGACTAGTGCTATATTTGGAACAAAAACTTGAAATAATGCTATTTTAGTCAATTGCCTTTGTTTACCATCAATTATATATATATAGCTAGGAAGATGAATATATTTAAACAATTCAGAGATTGGAGTATATTAAGGATCGAACAACTAAAATATATATATATATATATATATATATATATATAGATAATTAAAAAAATTGTAGGAAAAGAAATAGAATATTTTTGAAAGAACCTGTTGCCGAGGAGCTTGTGGAGTCTGATGATGAGATCTTCTTCTTGATCAGTAAAATTGCCTCTGTTAACATTAGGGCTCAAGTAATTCATCCATCTTAACCTACAGCTTTTCCCACATCTTTTGAGCCCTATAGAATATCATCCAAACGTATTGAACTTTAACATTTTCTTTTCTTAAACATCAAGAACCAAAGAAACAGGAGCCAGAAAGGAATCAGAAAGAGAGAGAGAGAGAGAGAAAATGACCTGTTTTCTTGGCGATACGGTTCCAGTGCCCTTGGCCGTGAGTTCGGACATAATCCATGAGGACCTTGTCTTCTTCAACTGTCCATAAACCTTTCTTGTATTCATGTTCTTTTCCATCTCTTGTCATCATTCTCATCCTTTTTCACTTTTCTTGATCCCGACGAAGAGAGAGAGAGAGAAAGAGAGAGAGAGAGAGAGAGAGAGAAAGAGAGAGAGAGAGAGAGAGAGAGAGAGAGAGAGAGAGAGAGAGAGAGAGAGAGAGAGAGAGAGAGAGAGAGAGACTTAGTAAGATTGAAGATGGATAAGTCAGTGATGCATGTTTAGTCGAGCCTTACTCTATATATATATTATTGTATACATATGTGTGCACATGCATATATATACATGGTTGTATGCTTCTTTTAAGAAAAGGTTTGTTACGTACGGTAAAGTCAATCCCTATAACTTTACCAATAAGTCAACAGACCGAACCTATTTACCTATTTAAACCACTATAGATTTTTTATGTACATGTTTTTTCATATGAATAAATAAATAAATTATTGATAATACCTAATACACATATATGCAATACCATAGTCTAAATTTTTCAAGGGTTGAATTCATATACTGTTGATTTGGAAAATACAAATATTTATACAAAAAATAGCATTGTGCCTAATTATTATAAGCTATGTTTAAAATCAGTGGAGATTATAACTTTTTTCGTTTGCTCATCGTTGGCGATTGTGGATGCGGTTGCAGTCAACACTGCGATAAATATTGTTCGTTTGTCTGCTGTCGACGGTTGAAACTGCAATTGATTGCAGATTTGTATCCAATAATAATTCTCTTCATTTTTTGGTCAATTATATTTAAAATCAGTGGAGATTATAACTTTGTTCGTTTGCTCATCGTTGGCGATTGTGGCTGCGGTTGTAGTCAATACTGTGGTATATGTTATTTGTTTATCTACCGTCGACGGTTGAAACTACAGTTAATTGCAGATTTTTAGTCGCACCGCTGTTTTAAACATCAATCAAAAAATTGTGACGTATAACGTAACATATGATTGTTGCGGTTGACCGTATGTATCTGTGGTAACTAAACGAACAATAATTTATCATAGTCGCAACCGCTGACAAATGAACATCACTTATGTTGGTAGCTCGGTCGTGAAAATTTGCATATAGATTGATTAGGGTTGAGAACACAAGTAGCTATCCATCACAAATCTGAAATTTTGATATAACCGAAATTTATCATCTAATAAAGTGTTGTAGGTAGATGTGTGTATATTTCAACTAACAAGTTAAGTAGAAGTGCAAATTGACCCAAAAAAAATGAAGAGAATTATTATTGGATACAAATCTTCATTGGGATGGGAAAATACGTGCTCATCCAGCTAACTTTATACGTAGCTATGTACGGATAATTAATTTCAAAAAGATGTATGAAGAGTTTACTTCGATTAATTACATGCCATTAATTACATGAATTGATAGAGATAAGATTATTTCCATTTGTATATTTTAGATTTTTCTTTAATAAATTATATAAATTTAATAAATTATTTCAGTTATTGAAAATCTGTTAATGTTTACACGTTAAATCGCTATTAAACTTTGTTTTAATTCGAAAATTTGATTTCATTTTTAAAATAAATCCAAATTAAAACCATAATTTTGAATTAAAACCATATTTAATAGCGGTTTAACGTGTAAACGTTAATGAAAATTTTTGTAAGTACAATAATTTATAAAATTTATATAGTTTATGAAAGAAAAATACAGCTTATGTTCCCAAAAATACGAATAAAAATAAGTTTATTCGTATAAATTTATATAATTGACATAAGTCAATCCATGTATCAATTATTTAGTTCATATAAACCAAACCAGACAATTTAAATAAAAAGAAAATTTCAAATAATATGAATTTTAGTTCAGTTAAGCTTGTTTTATATTTATATACCTTAAAGAGAAAGCTAACCAGAAATTTGATTTACTTTTTTTTATTAAAAACGTTTAAATTGAAAAGAGTAATACCCTAAAATAGCATCATTTTAAGTTTATCTTCCAAATTTAGCACAATAAAACTAAAATTCTCAAAATAGCATAAATTATTATGTAAAAATAATCATTTACCTTAAATAAAATATATATAAAATTAAAACATAATCTTTGAGTTCACTTTTTCCAATTTAGGGTTTAAATTTTTTTCATTAGGAATAAATTTTCAATTATTTTAGTATTAAATTTGTGCTATTTTTGAAAATTTAAATGACTAGTGCTATATTTGGAACAAAAACTTAAAATATTAACTATTTTGACTAAGGTACGACTCCAACTTTTCAGCCGGAATGTTGCTACCATTGCACCCAACATGGCCAGGACAGAGCAGCTAAACAACATCCTTCATCACTAACTAGACCAAGAAGAAGATGTCATGATCCAATAAGTTATGCCCTAGCAACTGAGAACATGTTAGAAACTCATATATCTTATAAAAAAATCTGAAATTTGCCAAAAATGTGAAGAAAAAAATCGACCAACTTTCCGTTCTTTTTCTCTATTTAAAGCAGAACAAATATACATTTAATTTTTTAATATATTTAATACTAAAATAATTTAAAACTTATTTTTAATAGAAAAGTATAATATCCTAAAAAAATATATTTTTAAATTTATTTTATAAATCTAATATATTAAAAATAAAATTTATAAAATAACATAAATTATTATTGGAAAATATTTATTTATCTTAAATAAATTATATATAAAATTAAAACATAATTTTTAATTTATTTTTTCAATTTAACGTTTAAATTCTTTTATTAAAATAAAAGTTTTAGTTATTTTAATATTAAATTATATTATTTTAAAAGATTTAAATAATTAATATTATATTTGAAATAAAAATTTAAAATAATGTTAATAAAAGGTGAAAATCAACTTACACTCAGAAAGCGACGGATTTTTAATAGGATGTTTTAGGGGTTGAGAATGTAAGCATCTAAATCAATCTTTTATGCTAAGGAATCTAAACTTTAAGGAGAAGCTGTCACCATATTAGCTTTTCTTGGAACAATAAAAAAAACACAATGAATGGATAAGTGACATAAATGCGAAACTACACACTTTGGGAGACGGAATAACAATCTCCAACATCTAAGTAAACCAAAAATCATCTAAGTAAACCAAAAATCATCTAAGTAAACCAAAAATCATCTAAGTAAACCAAAAATCATCTAAGTAAACCAAAAATCATCTAAGCAAACCAAAAATCATCTAAGTAAACCAAAAATCATCTAAGCAAACCAAAAATCATCTAAGCAAACCAAAAATCATCTAAGCAAACCAAAAGTCATCTAAGCAAACCAAAAATCATCTACGCAAACCAAAAATCATCTAAAAAAAATATTTAAAATACTATAAAAAATATATTTAAAAATATTTACAATAGTCGGTCTTCGAAAGAATATTAAAAATGCTAAAATAAAAAGTAATACCCTAAAATAATAAGTTTTAAAGTTCTTTTTTAAATCTATCATATTAACATTAAAATTTCAAATAACACAAATAATTATGTAAATATATTTATTTACTCTAAATAAATTATATATAAATTTAAAATATTATGTTTGGATTTTTCCAATTTATAGTTTATTTTTTAAATTTGTGTTATTATTAGAAATGTAAATTAATAATGCTATTTTTAGAATAAAATTATAAAAAGGCTATTTTAATGAATTACCCTAAACAAAATTATAATTTAGAGTTTGCATCTATTATTTTGAATTTTAAAGATATTTTGTAAGGTCTAAGATTTAATTTTTATAGCTTATAATTTAATTTTATTTTTCGATTACTTTTGAAAAAAATTTTAATAGTACTTTTATAAAAATAAATTATTTTGGAAAATTAATGTGGTAATAATTTGGAGAATTACTCTAAAATAAAAGTTTAAATTTTAGAAAGATTAAGAAACTAGACTTTCATCGTTGAGTGAGTTTTCAGGGTCAATAACTCTGATTTCTTGCTGAAAACCAAGTAGAATGATACTGACTTGGAGATTGAACTATATGTTACAACAAAATGATTGTTTGTCTCGAGCTTGTGCTTGTTTTGGTTTACATAGACCGGAGCGAACAGAGGGCATAACCAGAAGCCAAGGAGCAAAAGGCGAATGAGATAAAGGAGACGAAAGACAATGAGACAGATGCTCTAGCTAAGGTTGGGAACTTGTCTGCTCCCCAATTTGATAGCCAATCATCTACACGGATCGAAGCTGAAGTTGAAGCCGATGCAAGAAGATACGCTATCATCTGCAACATCAAATATCACATGTAACTCCTAAGAATTTCGAGGAATGGACAGAGCATTTGAATGGCGTGATCAATGATATATCATCACAAGGATCAGAACCAATTAGCTCAACTGATTGAAAGATTTCACAAGCAAATCACATCACTGGATAATGTACTATACCCTTGAAGTAATCCATGCTTCCATCATCATTTGAGTCTATCGGTATACAGAGAAGACCAATACGATTTACTGAAACATCTAGCTGAACTTTCTAGTTAGTTCTGTGACGTCAAATTTCAGGCTTTAGGCTTTTTTAATTTACATTCAAATTTCTCAGGTTGCTACCATTTGTAAGAAGAAAGAGTTTCAATCAAAGAGATGCAGAAGAAACATACTTGATCAAGAGCAAATTCCAAGAAATATCGGAGGTTATGTCGTGATCTGCGAATGCTAGTAGATAATAGATACACGAGATCACAGATCATAAAAGCTGAATAGGAAAAACCGATCACATTCACAGCCAAGCAGAACCTGCAACCAGCATGCCAGAAAAAAGAGGATAAATCAACTCAAGAACACATTTACAAGAAATATTAGCACTTTAGAAAGTAATCTAAAGACAAGCTGTTAAAATTCAGCTAGAACAGGTCATTGGATGACTTCATTAGCTTAAAGTAAACGATTTTCACAGCTAATTTCAAGAGAATTTTTCCCAATTCCACAAAGTGTTTAGCATAGGCAAGAGTCATCTAGCTCAAACCTTAACGCTCAGATGAAATACAACCTAAAATTAGTCTTAGAGATACTAACAAATGAATGTTTGGATTCCTGGTGAATCTAAGGAGTTAGGAACCCTAAATCCTTAAGCGGAAGCTAAAAATCTTATGATACCTCAAGTTCAATGCACAGTGACAGCTAGAAAGTAAGAAACTTTACCTAAACATTTGTAAGAATCACGACTAATTTCAAGGGAGAACTTCAAATCCCAGAAAGTGAGTAGACCAAATCAGAGACATCTACAGAACCTAAAGCTGATTCTCCTTCTAAACATCATTAACTTCAGTGTTATAGTGAAGCTACGAAGTAAGAAATGTTAACCTGAACTCCTTGTATTTGTAGAAAGAATCACGAGCCCATCCTTTATCTCTATCAGCAACCATAACAGAAAACGAAACGAGACATGACAAAAACGCGGAAACCCTAAATCCAAGCAAAGCTTTCCTTAAAAAATCTGCCCATTTCAATTCACGCGGAGTAGAAAAGCTCGGCTTCAACTGTCTCCTACTCTCGCCGAGTTTCTGCTCAACGGAGTCTCCGTTAGTAACCCTAAAAGGAGTCTCGTTCTTCGTCGGCACTGAAGCCACGGAAGGAGTCGGGAGGATCGTGTGAGGTGAAGATCCATGGCTGTCGGGGATTGAAGAGACGGTGGTGGGCGAATCAGGAAGAGAATCTACTGTTGTTGGTGGTAACGAATGAAGCGATGATCTAGAAGACATTTCCGGTTTGTGATTATTGAGTGTAGATTTCGCAGATGATGAAAATTGGGTTCTTCTTTGTTCTCCGTCCTCTTCTTCCTCTTGTTGCTTTTTCTTTCTCTCCTTCTGCAATTTCTGCGTTCCTCCTTCGTCTTTTTCTTCTTCTTCCATTTCTCGTTGATATTTTTGGTTTTTTTATTATATATTTGCCAGCGAAAGTGATGAAGCAAGCTCTTGCACTGTCAATGGACTCAAAATGGGGAAGAAGACGAGAGAGACAAAAACTTTTAAAATAAACAATTTGCAAAAATCATAGTAAATGTACCTAAACAACAAACTACATGGTAATAAGCAAAGGTAACAAACTCAACATTTCAGGGAAAAATTACAGTTAACCATGAATAACCATGTCATCGAGGAAAAGAGAAGCAAAACTCAGTTTTAATATGTAAGTAAGTAGGCGTACAATACCAGCCATAATATATAACTAAAATATATCTATTCAAAAAATATATGTAAATTATATAATATTATTTATTAATAAATATAAATTAAATATTTATATAATTTTAATATTTATTTAAAATTATTTTAATATTAATTTTTATATATATAAATTTGAAACAGTAATACCTTAAAATAACATAATTTTAAATTTATATTTCAAATTTATCACAATAAAACTAAAATTTTAAAAATAACAAAAAAATATTATATGAAAATAATTATTTATTTTACATAAACTATATATAAAATTAAAACATAATATTTGAATTTATTTTTTCTAATTTATGGTTAAAATTTTTTCATTATAAAGAAGACTTAATTATTTTAATATTAAATTTGTGTTATTTTAAAATTTAAATAATTATTACTATATTTAAGATAAAACTTTAAAATAATATTATGTTAGTCAATTGCCTAATTTAAAAAATGATTTTCTGAAAAGTAGTCGTGTTACACTTCTTAGTAAATAAGACAAGAAAATGGTATAATGGTTGCACCACTTCTACGTTCATCCCAGATATGTGGAGTTCAACTTCACCTTCCATCGTATGAGAGTGTTAAATTTTCGTATAAATATGTTGAGATATTAGATCGTTCCGTTGTGTCCCACTTACAAAAAAAAGTTAAAAAAATAAAAATAATTGTTTTTACGAATATAATAATATTTTTGATTAGTTTAATAAAATATATTTATTGTTTAACCAAATTACTAACAATAACATATATTATAATTATTCTAATAACTTAAACTAATTTATATATTTATCAAAAATTTACTACGGTGATGATCTATCAACGTCATATTTATATTAATAATATATTATATTATGATAAAATTATTTTTAGGTTATAAGTACGGTTCGGTTTGATGTAATTTTTATACCAAAATTAATTTACCCGTTCGGTTTATACATAATTATCACCTTCCGGATATTCCAAACCGTCAGCATGACACCCACTTCTCCACCACCAGTCCACCACCAGTCCACCACCAAAACCATCCTCCATTTTGAAATAATAAAAATTGATGAATTTTTAAAATATAAATTTGCAGAATATAGCCTTATATTTTCTATTTAATGTAGTAGTTTTTACCAAAATGGTATGCAAGACTATGCAGAAAATACAAATTATTTTATTACAATAAATCGTAAAAACAAATTACTATGCAGAAAATGAGCAAATGCGACGTCAGAAATTTAATGTGGTGGTTGATTTGGTAAAAAAGCTCAGAATAATAATTAAGAGTTTAATTTAATAATTTTAAAGTATGTTGGGTTTTTTTAGAATAAAAGAATCGTATAGGGATCGATTTGCAATTTTACATTTTATTAAAGGGCATAATGGAATATTAAACGCGTACAACGGCAAAAAGGTTCTTTAAGATATTATCTTCGTGTCAAAAAAACAAGGATACCCCTCTCTCTTCTCCTCCAGCTTTAAATTCAAATCGCTTTCTTAATTTCCGGTTATCATTTTCAGTTTCTCTCGACGCGAGTTAGAGTCTACGTGAAATTCAACTGATGGGAGCGTATTGCAACGAAGACGTAAGTTTTCCAGTTTATTCCGCCGGCGCTCCGTCAGATGAGCTCCGGTTTAGCAAGCATGTCTACGACAACGTTCATGGAAACATCTATCTCGATCCTGTAAGCATTTCTTCTTTTATTTTCTTCGTTTCCTGTTTTCCGTTGTTCGAAATGGTTCGTTTCCGAGATAAGGAGTCAGGAATTATGTCTGTTAAGCTCTCTCGCTCTCTCTTATCTGTTTTTAATGAAGATTTTTTTCTGTAAAATTTTCGGTGCCTTTTGTTCGTGTTGGAAACTGGATGAAATTTTCTTCATCTTTGATTTTCTCGCCGTTTTTTTGTGAAGCTCGTTTGGTATTTAGCGGAATATTTAGCTAGTTTTAAGTCGCAGAGACATTTGACGAATCAAACTTCTGTAATGCGATTTTTCTTTGTAATCTGCTCCTATGTGATTTTTCCAAATTAGCTTTGAGTTTCCAGTTCTCTAAACCACTAGACTGCCGTTTCATAATTATTTGAAATCTCATTAAAAATGTAGTTCCTCCATGGGCTCAAACTGTCTTTCGTGCTAATAGTCCAGTTTCGCTTTGCAGCTTTGTTTAAAATTCATTGACACAGAGCAGTTTCAGAGGTAAGTTTTGTTGGATTATGCTCATTTCCATCATGTATTGTCGATGACTTGTGAAAACCACAATGTTCTGATTCTTTAATCTGATTCCTTGTGTCAGGCTTCGTGATCTAAAGCAGCTTGGTGAGTTACCTCTCCTCTTGTTTAATAAGCAAGGCCGCCTACTTTGTCTATTTTTCGGTCGTTAAAGAAGCATTAATCATGATGCTAGGAAATTTCCACGAAAATTTTACTAGTTCTAGTTGTAAGGAGTCTAGATTGGTGTATCTTCTTTCTTTGAGGAATTTTTTACATGGTTCAGGAGTGACGAACATGGTCTATCCAGGAGCTGTACATTCTCGATTTGAGCATTCTCTAGGCGTGTATTGGCTTGCAGGCGAAACTGTTCAGAGGCTAAAAACTTTCCAGGTACTGGAAATCTTGTAGAAATTTCAGTATTACAGTTATATTTTTGTTATGTGTGGTAAGATAGTAATGAACGTACTTTACTTTTTATAGGGAATGGAGCTTGGTATTGATAAATATGATCTTCAAACTGTGAGACTTGCTGGTAACTATCATTAGCTCAATGACTACAATATTCTTTGATCCAGTTTTTCTGATATCTGTTTGTATGTGTAGGACTTCTACATGATATTGGACATGGGCCCTTCAGTCATATGTTTGAGCGCGAGTTCCTCCCGAAAGTCCTAAGTGACTGTCAGTGGTATGTTGCACTTTCCTTGAAAAGCTGAATGCCATGGTGTTGATTGGTGTTATCATATGATATTAAAACTATTCCGTGATTTTACTACTTTGGCTCTCTGGATTATTCTCCTCTCCAACTCTTTATATGCCAGTTCTTGTATGCAGGTCGCATGAACTAATGTCTGTAAACATGATTGACCATATCGTTGATACACATCATATCGATGTTGATACTGAAATGCTGAAAAGAGTGAAGGTAATTTCTTTTCGCACGACTGTATCGCTTCTCTCAAATGGCCTCTAGTTATATTTGAAATCTGTGACATTTTTTCAGTCTTTACAAATCAAGTTATATTTCTTGCTTCCTTTCCCTCTTTGCTGATAATTTCCCTCTTAACAGGACATGATACTAGCTAGTACTGAGTTTTCACAGCTGAAAGTAAGTTTGTAACAGTCATGTTCACTGTTCTCGTTGAACATAAACTACTACTTATGCTTTGTTCTTGGCAGAGCAACGCTGAGAAACGTTTCTTGTATGACATTGTTGCTAATGGTCGAAATGGCATTGATGTGGACAAGTACTTCTATCTATTCCTTAATCTAATACTTGTCTGCAGTTTCTTTCTTTCCCTTTTTCAGTCAACATGATGCTTAGTTTTGCACATTTAACATAGGAAGTCAAACTTTTAACGCCTACAAAAACTTTTAGGTTTGACTACCTTGTCCGTGATTCTCGAGCTTGTGGACTGGGATGCAATTTTCAGTTCCAAAGGTCATCATTACTACTCTATAGTCATTTCAGTCTTTGCTAGTAAGAAAATTTTTGCTAACTCTGAAAACTTTCTAGACTGACAGAGACGATGCGAGTCATAGGCAATGAAATCTGCTATCGCGCCAAGGAGTGTGAGTTTTTGTTCACCTGATGTTTTGTATTTGCGTTTGCTTCTGTTTGCTTCTGTTTGCTTCTGTTTGCTTATAAAATCCTGGTGAATTTTGCAGATCGTAATGTCCACAAGTTATTTGCAACTCGAGCTGACCTTTATCGAACAGTCTACACACATCCGAAAGTAAAGGTATTGTACCATTATCATTCTTTCTGTTCCTTGTCTATTCTTTCTCTTTACCATTTTTCTTTTGCAGGCAATAGAGCTTATGATAGTAGATGCTATGGTCAAAGCCAATGATTTCTTGGGTATATCTTCTTACATTAATGACCCATCTCAATACTGGAAGGTACAATCATTTCCCTTTTTACATTACAATTCCTTTGCTTCTTTACATAAATTTTTCAGTTGTATAGATATTAGTTTGATGTTTCCACTATTGCAGTTAGACGACACAATCCTCAAAATTATCGAAACAGCTCCAGATCCAGAACTTGCAGAAGCTAGAGAGCTAATACTCCGCATTCGTAGAAGACAATTGTACCAAGTAAGAAATAAATTTTACTGATTTTCTCCTTATTTTGTGATTAGATTAGTTTGATGTTTCCCTTCTGAAAAAATTGGCTGTATTTTTTTGAATGCAGTTCTGTAACGAGTATGCAGTTCCAAAGGACAAAATCGATCATTTCAAAGCCGTTACTGCTCAAGATATCATCTGTTCTCAGGTTTGTAATCTGTGACACTTTCTTAGCTAAATAAGAGGAAACTATTTACAATCCATTGTCATTAGTTGTCACTTTTTCATTTAGCAGAAGCATACTAGTTTAACACTAAAAGAAGAGGATATCGCTGTTACAAACGTCAAAATTGATTTAGCTCGTGGAAGAGAAAATCCTCTTGAATGGTAAACAAAGACACTAATTTTTAGCTTCTGTCTTCATCTCAAAATTCGCTAACCAACTTATCTATTTTTTGCTGGATTTGTCACCATCAGCATCAACTTCTTTAAGGTAAATAATCTTCTGATCTTGTTATTTGCTTTCTAAATGAATTTGTAAAGAGGAAAACTTGAAAATAACACAGAACTAGATTTATACTCACGCCATGCGTGCGTGGGAAAAAATATTCGTAAATTATATTTTATTAGTAAATATAAATTAAATATTTATATAATTTTAACTTTTATTTAAAATTACTTTTAACATTAATTTCTGTATATACAAATTAAAAAAAAAAAAAATTATTTTTTACAAATTTAATAATATTTTTTTGTTAGTTTAATAAAATATATTAATTATATAACCAAATTAATAACAATGATATATTTGTAATTATTCTAATAAGTTAAACTCATTTATATATTTATTTGAAATTTATTTTAGTGATGACACATCAGCATGGTATTTCTGTTAATAACACGTCATGGTAAAGTTATTTTATTAAAATGTTTCTCAAATAATATATTAGGGAGTACGGTAGTGACTTAAATTTATTTATATTTATTTGAAATTATTTATAAATTAACGTATAAAAAATTTAAAGAAATAAAAAGTATTATTTTTGCAAATGTAATAGTATTTTTTGGTTAATTAAATAAATTATATTTATTCTCTAACCAAATTAATATCAGTGGTATATATTGTAATTATTCTAGTAAGTTAAACTTTTTTATATATTTAAGCTAAAATTCTATGTGGTGTTGACACATTAGCATGATATTTTTGTTATTAACACATCAAGATAAAATTATTTTGTTAAAAAGTTTCTCAAATAATATATTAGGGATATGAATAAACTGATTTTTTTCAGGATTACGAGAGTGAAGAGAAATTTGTAATACCTGAGGAACGAGTTAGTCACTTATTACCAACAACATATCAAGACATGATAGTGAGAGTATACGCCAAAAAACCAGAATTGGTCTGTCATTATTAACTTTTTAATTATCATCACTTTTCTTTTCTTTTTTAACTCACAAAGTATTTTTTTATTTGATTTGAAATAATATAATAACAGGTAGAAGCAGTCTCTGAGGCATTTGAAAACTTCCAAATGAAAACGTATGGAATCAAAGCTCAAGTACACGCAACACCTGAAAAAAAGAAACGACGCTTCATGTGAGTAAAAATCGCTTACGTGGCACATAATATTTCATTTCATTGCTTCTTTTCTTCTTTTTTTTCTGTCCTGAAACTTTTACTTAAGGGGATGTATATACTACATAGGCCTTTTTTCCGCAATACGGTGTCATTTTGGTCCATACCAAAACCTTAGCCCGAAATATCTACGTAATTCGTCATTTTATTTACAACCATTTCGTAATTCGTCATTTTATTTACAACCATTTCGTAATTCGTAAAATTTATAGTTATTAAGCTGGCTTTGCATATTCTGCCTTATTTTCTTCTTCTTTTTTCTGTGTGGCAATAGAACTTTAGTTGCGTTGAATATTTTTTAAAGCATTTTTGTTATTTTTAAAAAGGTTGATGATATATTTGTCTCTTAAAATTATCGTATATCACCAAATATCCATAAAACTAAAGAAACGGTTTGTATATCTATGTCGGAGAAATTAAAAATATATTTTTTCATCAATTGAAAATTAAAAACATATTTTTTCATCGATTGAAAGTTCGAAATCTAATTAAACATGACAATGGTTAAATATGGTTTATCTATTATTACAAGAATCATTAATCTTAATTAAACTAATTAAACCAATAATTATCAAAAAACCCATGATTACAATAAATCAAACTTCCCCACGAAAAATCTCCAAAATCCCAACAATTATCCAATTAAACCTTAATTAAACCAATTAAACGATAATTATTCAATCAAAATCCAATAACCCACGATTATAATAAATCAAATCTTTCCACGAAAAATCTTTAAAATCCTAAATCGACTCAAAATCCTAATATTTGACATGGTTTTAGGGTCGGATTTTAGTTTTCGAATCTAAGTGGGTTTTAGTATGGTTCGATATTCACTGGTCCTTGTCGTAAGCAAAATAACTTAACTACTCGAAATAAATTATTTCAAACTTCCAATTGAATGGATAATATGTTTTCAACTTTCTAACATGAATATATACAAACTCTAACATTAATTCTGAGTTATTTGGTGTTATACAATAGTTACAGAGAATTGATAGCCCTTTTCTAAAACGACCCCAACTTTTTGAAAAGCATTTTGGAGATCCTTTTCTTTTCTTACGTTACAGTCAAATCTGCAGTCATTAAATTTGCATTTACGTATCGTTTGCCGTTACAGATCTATTTGTGGGGATAATTTTGGTATTGTATGCAATATTTTTGATAAGTTCAAAAGTCATTTGCTGTATTTGCCCTAATCGTCAGTCTCATTATCCTATTATTATTTGAGACCCTTACTATTTTTGTTCATACTATTTTTACTCCATTGTTTAGTCAACTTAATATTATTTTAATAGAAGTTGACAAAAGAAATAATAATTTTTAAGTTGAAGTGAACCTTTTAAAATGTTACACAGGATCTGTGTAAACCCTAATTCAATTCACTACTATTTAAATAGTACGAATTGGATGAAAAAACAGTGAAGACATTGCTTGTTAATTAAATTCTCACATAAGAAAACTTTGGATCGCATATAAAGATAAACAAAAACAGAAAATTAAAAATCCAAAACTGAATATTCCGTCAAAAAAACGTTTCACACAAAAAAAAATGAGGGAAAAAATCCTGCAAAATCAATAGTGCTAAAATTCCGGAAACTACAAACAATTAGAAAGTCTATTATTAAAATACTACCAAAAACAAAAAGGCGAAAAGATAAAACGTACCTACACATACACACAAATGTGTATTGTATATGTAAGTCTCGTAGAGAAATCCAAACACACCCAAACCTTTTTAAACCCTCTCTGTGGCAGAAATCTCAATTTCCGAAGCCTTCCCAGTTTTGTCATTTGGAGTAGATTTGTAGTAGAGACCATAGACTATCAGTTGAGATAAACACAACAATGATCCAAGTCCATTACTTATCTGTATAAGAGAGAGATAAAAACGTTATGTACAAGTAAATCAAATCATTTTAATAAAAAGAAAAAACAAAATAAAATACTTACAAGAACGTAGAGATCGATTTTGTAGATCAAAGAGTAAGCAGTCCAAATCACAGCGTTAAAGAAACTAATGAAAGATAACCAAAACGGCATGTACTCAACGCTCTTTGTCTTCACAACCTTTGTCTAATATTGTTTCAAGCAAGAAAATAAAAAATTATTATAAATCATAAACACATAATAATGAAATTATTAATAGATTTGAAAGAAATAAAAGGACTTACGATGACAAGTGAAGGAGCTGCATACATAGCAATGTTGAAGGCATCACAAATAACACCAACGAATGTTTGTTTAGCAAATGGACTTTTAATTGCAAGGAGTGTAATCAAAATAATTGCTAACAAAGCAATAACCTCAGCCACCAGATATAATCCAATGTTCCTCTGCACATATATTATTAAACACATTATAATCATCATTATTCATAATTAATTATATAAAAAATCAAGATTAATTAAGAGATTTAATACGCGGAAGTTTTTCTTGTCACCACAGTAGATCAAGAAGATGGCTAAGTAGATAATTTCGATTCCCAAACCAACTCCATTAATGGTGGACACAAGGATACTATCCTTATGAACAAAAGGGAGACCATAGAAAACCCAAAGCATACAGTTCATCACTGTTGCTACATAAGGATATGGCTGAAATTCTTCAACCGATTTCTTCTTGATAATCCTTACAAATGTTGGCCTGTACATTCACATATTTAACATTAAAATATTCAGAAATATGGACTGATTATGTTAATATGAAACTACAGAAGACAATAATAAAGAAAAAATCATAGTATATGAGAAGGGATCTTACACTGGTGACAGAAAGAGGCCAAAAGAGATCACATTCCCTGCATCGAAGAAAATATAGCTTGTAATCACATAACAATGGCGAATTTGTGCTAATTATTAATTCTCTATATATGAAGATTGAAACGATGAAGAATAATTAGGATGAAACGATCGATCGATTAAAATTCCCTTGAGAACATAATTTCGAGGTTAACAAAAAAAAAAGAAGCTGCATCAGTTTCGAATCAAATACCATATAATTAAAGAGATCCGCCATTGCAGTCGAACTCAAAAACATGATGACAACATATATGATTAACAATCGGTTAAAAAGCATAACAATAATCTACAACTACTTCGCATTCAAATCTCATGAAAATCAATTAATTGAGATTAATTAAACACAAAATTGTATCAGATTCAAATCAAATAACATATGAAGAAGACATAACCACCATTAGAGTAAAACCAATACACACAAAATACATGAAAAAAAACTGAATTCACCGAACGTTTAAAATTCCATGAAAACAAAGTAATCTACATAACTTGTTCAGATTCAAATCACTGTTCCATCATTACGGCATACGATCAGTAGTGAACGATAGAAATAGAGAAAGAGATCGTACCAATAACTCCGATGGTGAAACGGATTTGTTTCGCGTTAACCATTGCGAAATCGAAGACGAAGAGCAAAATGAAGACAAAGTGTAGAAGAAAACCTAATCGAGGGAAAGAGATTTTGGGGGTTTCTCGTGTATATTGTGTGTATATATATAGAGAAAAAGATTTAGATTTAATAATTTATCAAAATAGAGATTTCGATAAGAGAGACGTTTGAGTCAAGGAGTCAATATTTTTTCCTAAAGTTTCGTCCAATCTAAAATCTTTTAAAAGTTTGTTACGATCTCTCGTGCGCATCACTCTCTACATTTAATTTTACTTTTTTTTACAAAATGGTAATAATTTTAAAATTCTTACCTAAATTTACTTTTTCACGGGCTTGTTCAACGATAAATTTAATGTGATTTAATGCTTATTTAGAAATTTTTTGTTATTAATTTTTAAGAATTATCCATAATATTATCCAAAATTAGTAGATTTTGTTATTATTGTTTGACCAGAGATTATCATCTTAAAACAAATTAAATTGTATTTTGATGTAATATCAGTAATTATGAGGAAAAAAAACAAAGTAATGTCTAAATTCTCATAAGTTTTGGCCCAATTTATAATAAAATAAAATAAAACATGATTTGAAAAAATATTAAACTTGTCTGAATTAAACATGAAGTAAACTACTACACCAAAACTATTTATTCAAATATATAAATTGTAATATATTAATACATATGTTACCCTTGTTTCATGCAATTTGGAAAATATAAATTTTTGAACAAATCTATTACTTATAATAAGCTTTTTTCATAAATTAAAAAAATAAGAATAATAGTATTTTATATAATATGCAAACTTGAACAACTTATAATAATACTAAAGCGGTGAAAAAATAATTAGGAGAATTGAAAAAAAAATCCTAAAATAGCATATTTTAAATTTTTGTTTTAAATCTAACATCATAAAATAATTATGTAAAAATAATTTATGAGTAATACCCTAAAATAATATAATTTTAAGTTTATCTTCCAAATTTAGCACAATAAAAACAAAATTCTAAAAATAGCACAAAATATTATGTGAAAACAATTATTTATCTTAAATAAATTATATATATAATTAAAACATAATGTTTGGGTCATTTTTCCAGTTTAGAGTTTAATTTTTTTATTAAGAAAAAGTTTTTAATTATTTTAGTATTAAATTTATACTTTTTAAAAATTTAAATGATTAGTGGTATATTTGTAACCAAAACTTAAAATAGTGATATTTTAGTCAATTGACAATAATTTATTGCTTTAAATAAATTATACATAAATTTAAAAGTTTATTTTTTGTAATTTAGATTTTTTTAAATGAAGTTTTAATATATTTTAATTTTAAATTTATATTATTATTGAAATTTAAACTAATAATATTATTTTTGAAACAAAAATTTTAAAAAATATTATTTTAGAGAATTTTCTTTGAAAAAAAATGCTAAATCTTAACTTTATTCTGCCTTTAATAATAAAATATATTAATCTAAAAAAATGGGATTTTAGACGCCACGTCAGAAATATGTTTTTTAAAATTACTTATAGATTTTAATTTTCTAAGTAATTGTCACATTTGCCATCAATAGTAACAATTCACAACGAACACATGCAGAATGTACGAGGCGATATCATGGGACTTGTTGCCCAAGGAAAGTAAACCGGGTGGTCAATTCAACTTTTTCCGGTTTACTCGTAAATGCAAACGTCTTATCCCGAAATCAATTTTATTTATAGCTTTGCATTGACTCCATAATTCAACGTAGTATTTCCAAAATAAGAAAACTATTTAATGCAGGCAGTGTTAGATGTTTAGTGAACAACATAATAAAAATAAATTCATTAATTTACACTTCACAAATTATTTTCTCATTGTTGGATCATTTATTTTAAAGTAAATTCATTATTTATAAATTACCCAAATCTAACTATAATAACCCACTAGATTTATATCCACCGCATAAGAAAAAATATTTACAAATTATATAATATTATTTATTAGTAAATATAAATTAAATATTTATATAATTTTAACTTTTATTTAAAATTATTTTTTAATATTAATTTTTGTATATGTAAATTAAGTAAAGAAAAAATAATTAGTTTTTACGAATTTATTTTTTGCTAGTTTAATAAAATATATTGATTGTCTAACCAAATTAATAATAATGACATATATTGTAATTATTCTATAAATTTAAGTATATTTATATATTTATTTGAAACTCATTGCGGTGATGACACGTCATCATCTCATTTTTGTTAATAACACGTCAGAATAAAATTATTTTCTTAAAATGTTTCTCAAATAATATATTAAGGATTTGATTTTGGTGTTTTAGAGTTTTTCCTAAATAATTTTTAAAAGTTTTTTGCTAAAAATTTTTATATTTATTATAGAAACAAAAATAAACATATAATTTTTTATATGTCCCCTTTTAAATTTTATTTTACATTTTATTTAATTTTGAAAAAATATAAAAATATATTTATATATTTATTTGAAACTGTTTGAGATAATGATACGTCAACATGATATTTCTATTAATAATACGTCAAAATAAAATTGTTTTCTTAAAATATTATTTAAATAATATATTAGAGATATCATCAAATTTAAAATCCTCCCGAAATCAAACCAAAAAGATTGCACTTTCACAATCCAATACTACACATTGATATTGTTGATTATTTTTTATTATTAGTTAAATTATTTTTATTTGAATAATTATTAATGTTTTAAAATAGAAAAACACTTATTCATAAAAAATTATCTTTTCGTCTCTATGTTTTTAACTAAAAAATCTTTAATTTTTCATCTTTAAAGGGAGTAAAACATTTTATGAAGTAGAAAAACAACAATCAATTTCTCTTTATGATTAATATAAGAATGAATATGTGCTACTACTACGTACATTAATATTCTTTTCCTTTTTTTTATTTATTTATTCTCTTTATTTTCCCATTTTTGTTACTTACTTCCCTAATTATTCCTTTATCTCAGAGTTCAAACCGCGTAAAGGACAAAAATGTAATTACAATTAACCTTACGAAACCACCTATAAATTGAGTCACCACTCTTTCTCCTAAACTTTACCCGCGAAAATTTACACGAATCTCATAATAAAAGAAGAAAAAAAAACCAAAGTTATTTAGAATTTTCTTCCGATGAAGATTCTCTGGAAAAGTTGATTTCATCATTCTTGTTTTCTTGTTTGTTGATAGAACGATGGGATTTGGTCTCTCTCCGTTACTAACTCCGGCTAGATTGTTGTGGACGACGAGTTTCTTCCGATGAAGATTCTCTGGAAAAGTTGATTTCATCATTCTTGTTTTGGTGTTTGTTGATAGAACGATGGGATTTTGTCTCTCTCCGTTAGTAACTCCGGCTAGATTGTTGTGGACGACGAGTTTCTTCCGCCACAAACTCATGATTTTCTAAACGAATCGTTTTAGTTTCAAATCCCAATTGATTCCAATTTTAAGTGTTTTACTTTCAAATCCCAGTTGATTCCAATTGTAAGTGTTTTACTTTCTTCTTTGCTTAACCATCTCCGTTCTCCGGAAACAAAATCTTTATGGATTCCAATTACGATAAAACAGCTTCTCTCGGAAAATCACTTTCTCTTGAGAATTTGGTTCCGGTTTTTCCAGGTGATAATCTCTGTTTCTTCGTTTGAAATTCCAAAAATTCCCATTTTAGTGACTTTTTTTTTGCTAAATCAGGAACAAAATCGGCCATGGAAATGGAAACCGATAATCAATCATCTGAGAAAAAGCGTAGACTAACGATTGAACAAGTAATTTAAATAACACAGAGATTGAGATCAAAAGATCTTCAGGTTTTGATTTTTGTGTGTTTTGATTGTGTTTTCTGATTCTCCGATGATATAGGTGAATCTGTTAGAGAAGAGCTTTGAAGAAGAGAACAAACTAGAACCAGAGAGAAAGATCGAGCTAGCAAACAAGCTTGCATTGTCTCAACGACAAGTAGCTGTTTGGTTTCAGAATCGAAAAGCTCGATGTAAAATAAAGCAAATCGAAAGAGACTACGATATTCTCAAGGCTTGTTATGATTCACTCTTAGCAAAACATGAATCAGTAATCTCAGAGAATGAGAAGCTCAAATCTAAAGTAAAGCTTCAGTTTTTACTATGCTTTCCATAGACAGTAACTGAGCTCAGTTTCTAACATGTTTCTAGTTCCTTTATTACAGGTCTTAACTTTGACTGAGATGCTTCATCCTGCAACAAACCAATCTCAAAGAATTTTCCCAGACAAGCTTAATTCTAAATGCGATGAAACTATGAGCTCTTCCATTGCTCTAGTTCCGTTAGCAAACGACAATTACCTCACCAATATCGATCAATCATTCGCCTGGTGGGTTTGGCCATCGGATCCTAAGTAATCCAAGATCGGATTATAGCATAAGATACTTACTATGGAAAGCTTATGTTCTAAACATGGACAAGGCTTGCATAGTTGTATAGAACATATTGTTGACATATGAGAAATAAGAATGTAGAAAAAACTATTACCATCACTATTTTATGGGTTAACTTCTATCAACTACACGAATTTATGCGAATAAACCTATTTTCACCCGTACTTTTTGGGTTTTTTATAATTTACATAAACTGTATTTTTCTTCTGTAAACTACATAAACTTTATAAATTATTCCAATTACAAAAATTTTGTTAATGTTTACACGTTAAATTGTTATTAAACCTTGATTTACTTCGAAAATCTGGTTTTAATTTGAAAATAAACCCAAGTTAAAATCAAATTTTCGAATTAAAACCAGATTTAATAGCTATTTAACGCATAACCATTAATAGAATTTCTGCAATTAGAAGAATTTATGAAGTTTGTGTAATTTATGAAAGAAAAATATAATTTATATACTTAAAGGAAAACCCAAAAAGTACAGATGGAAATAGGTTTAGTCGCATAAGTTTGTGTAGTTCACGGAAGTAAACCCCTATTTCATAGAAGATATTCTATGGATTCATTTTTTGTTATTGAATTATTTATTTGTATGCAATCAATCAAAATGTAGTGGGTAATGGTTTCTTTTTAAGAGTCAAAGAACATATTGACCCTACAAAGCAACATACAAGATTAGAGCCACAGACTTTTGAATTTAAAGTCTTGAAATTATGCAAGATTTCATTTTTGTTTTGGTTAATAGAAAGAGACAAAAAAGAACTCAACCACTGACTCTTAACCTAAACCAAAAACCAGATTGTGTTTGAACACAAGTCAAAAGTTCTCATTCGCTTTCTATACATACTTGATTGCATATCACTTATAATTCCAAAAATTAATCAAGAAAACTTGGAAAATATACAAAAGTAAATCATATGTAAATTGATTAATTGATGATCATCAAGAACCAATTAACAGTGAATTTGTTGAGGGAATAAAGGAAAGTATGTCGAAAAGAAGAAAGAAAAGAGAAATAGTGACTCTAAAGTGAAGAAAAAAAGAGGCAAAGATAATAAAAATAAAGCTAAAGCATTAGTCTTTTGGAATCCATTATTGTTGAGCATGCGTAGTTAATTTTGATCTTATATGATTAACAACAAAATTGCAACTGGAGTTTTTATAAATCTTTTAGCAAATATGATACAAGAGATGATTAAGAAAAACCCCAAATTATAATTTGATAAACTCTAAATACTGAATGACAATGTGCAAAAGATGTTACCTTTAGTTGTTCTCCAGCTTCTTATGATCTTCCATCCATGGAAGTTTTGGAAGATCATCAACGTTAAGTGATGAAGAAGGCAACCTTCTTTGAGCATCTGAAGAGAATTTATCTTTCTTTGGCCACAACCAAATTTTCGAAACCGAAAAGCTTTCTCCTTTAGCAACACTATTGATCTTTTTCTCTTCTGATGATGAATTCCCAGTCTGCTCAGATTCTTTGTCCTGAGGTTTCATCAAACGCCGTTGTCTATCCTTGCAAAAGGGGACTTTAAGTTCTGAGTTACCGAGTATATACTGATATGAACCCATTGAGAAACATCTCCTTGCATCCAAATTACTGCTACTAGTCTCTCCACCTGCAGCAACAACAGCATCATGATCTTGACCAACATTGTCAAGCCTCTTAAATTTCCCCAGTCTCACAGGTAAAACTCCTTTTTCCACAACTATTTCCTGAATCTCTATAGTTTTCTGGCTTCCGTTCTGGGCTACACACTCTTCGTCTTCTCTTATATCATCGAAATCAAACATCGGATTCTCCATTGAGAAACCAGAGGAAAAGAGAGTGCCACGACAAAGAGGGCAAGTCGAATTCGACTGAAGCCAAGTATCTATACAGTTCAAATGAAAAGCATGACTACACATTGGCAACAATCTCAGCTTATCTTTCTCAGTAAACTCACAGAGACAAACCGCGCAATCGAATGGCTCCTTGGAAGCACCAACCATTTCTTTGTAGTGAAAAACGGGTAAAGCGTCAATGAAAGCTTGATCAAGACCAGAATCATTCATATGAAAAAGCTGTTGAAGCTGTCTTTGAAGAGCATCACTAGATGAGATCTCTGGGTATCTATTAGACCTCGACGAAGAAGCCGCAGCAGCTGTAGCAGAAGGATGCTTAATGAGAAACCTGACGAGCAAATGAAGAAGCCCAGAGATGAAGAACAACACAGCAAGAATCACAATTACAAACAGAACCGCCGGGCTGATTTTGTTACCGGACGGTGGTGGAGTCGCCGGATAAGGAATTGGGTCTTTGTATAACGGTGGTGGGTATGCAAAATTACCATCTTTTTGCTCAATTGCAAATCGAACCCAAGACATCTTCAAAATGGGTTTTGGTTAGGTCACTTTCACCATAAGAAACTATATAGATCTCAAGTTCAAGATCCAGAACAACAAACAACTCCAAGTTAAGTGGAGGAAGAAGAGTTCAATAAATCTTCCAATTTCAATAACATCAACATCGAGATACGCAAAACAAAACCCAGATTCTCAGAAAAATTTAAACTCCCCGTGAAGCATAAACCTTAATCAGATAGAGCTTTCTTCTCTGACAGATTTGCAGAGGAAGAAGAGAGTAAAGGAACTCCCTCTCTTTCCTCACTCACTCTCTTTCTATCTCTATCTCTTACCACTCCTTTTCTTGAGCTTTTATGGTGGAAATAGAAAACGCAAAGAAAATGGCAAATGAATTTGTAATTTTTCCAAGTGCGAGGCAAAGTTGGAAAAACAACAAACATGGAAATAAAGTAAAAGCTTCGATATTTAATAAAATAAAATAAAGGAAAAAGCTATGGATTTGGGCCCACGTGCATAGATGAGCGAGTTGTTGTCAGATGGTCAACTCCAAAGACAAAAAATGACGGTTTCCTATGTTTTTTGGGATTATATAGATCCGTACTGGGCCGAACCTGTTCTAGCCCAAATTTTCTTATCGAGTTCTAACCGTTGGATCAAATCCATCTATTCAACAATTCGGTTTAGTTTTCGGTTTATCAAAAATCTGAATAAATGGGAGCACCATATCAAATATCAATATTATATATATAGTTAAATGGTTAATTGTTTAAAATATCAGTATTTTAAATTTTTACAAATATATTATTACTCATTTAAAATTTTAAAAATATCACAAATTTAATAATAAAATAATTAAAATCTCATGCTAATCAAAAAAATTTAAATCATAAATTAGAAAAAATAAACACAAACATTATATTTGAATTTCATATAGTTTATTTAAAATAAATAATTATTTTTACATAAAAATTTGTGTTATTTTACTAATTTTATTTTTAGTGTACTAGATTTGGAATATAAACTTAAAAATGTTATTTTATGGTATTAATATAGTTTAAATAGTGTGACAAAAATAAAATAATATTCATAAATAGTATGTTTAAATTTTTTTATTTTAAATATAATATTTTAAAATAATTTTTTTAAAATAATATAAATAATTATATGATAATCTTTATTTATTTTAAATAAATTATATATAAATTTAAAATATTATGTTTAAATTTATTTTTTTAATAAAATTTTAAATTTTTTCTATTAACACAAATTTTTAATATATTTTAATCTTAAACTGATAGTATTAGTGAAAATTTAAATTAATAATTTTTAAAAAAATTAACAATATGTTATTTTAAAAAATTATCTTAAATATATTAAATATATTTTATTGTTATTTTACTGTCCGTTGGATCAAAGTCTAAACTTGGGAAGCATGTCAACGATCGTCTCGTGAGCTTCTGGCTCCGGGCCACCGTACATTGGTGCGATTCTGGGGATCCTTTGAATAAATTGAGTTGCTTATCTTTTGTTGCTGGAGAAATCGAAGGTAAGTGATGATTTAGGTTTTGTTAGATGACATAGATGTTGAGTCTAAGATCCCTGGAGTGAAATCTACTAAATCAACCGAACAAGAATTTCTATTATTTGTCATAGAGTTTATTAAAGTTTTAGTTCGGTGTTGGATTCGAACTATTAAAAAGAGAGAGATATCCTTTATGGCGCGAACTTTTTTTCTTTTATACTTTCAGCTCGTTTAATTTTTAATATCGCAATCATTACCACTTATAAATGCTCATAAATATCATTTAATGCTGATAAGGTTTCCGTCGTTCTCGATAGCCTGTGAGATCGAACAGGTCCTTGACCTGTCCGACGACTCCTCGATCGACGCGCACTCATTTCTAACGGGAGTGGACCTTCCTTTTGGGCTTTCATTTTGGACCGAGCTCTGGATGGGGAGGGCCGTAGCCCACCTCCAACAGTAGATATCGTATTTCGTTTAAGTAAGGTGTTATTGACGTGTTAAAACTAATTTTGTGTACTATGATTGATGGAGGTTGCAGAGTTGGAGTTAATTTCATTGAAACTTAATCAAATATTTCCTTAAGAAGACGAAGCTGACTTTGGCGAGCCATCTTTGAGGTGCAGGGAAATATCCTTTTGATCGCTGGTGGATTAAGTTTTGATAAATATGGGAAAACGAGGAATATGATGCAGCACTAAATCTTAAGCATTCAACAACACTAAAAGCGAAGCGATATAAGTATTCATCATTAGAAGAGAATGTTCAAGGTCTTAGTGGGGGTAATAGAGCTCCATGGTAGGTCCCTGGAATACTCGAGAGGATGATCCTTGTGGTGTCAAGTACTGGTCAAGATGGAATTTTTCTTTATGGAGAAAGATTGATATTTTCCATGTTGTCGTCACTCAAAATAATAATATCTTGGTTCTCAATAAAATAAGAAATACCCTAAAATAACACTATTTTAAGTTTATTTTTCAAATTTAACATACTAAAATTAAAATTTCAAAAATAACATAAATTATTATGTGAAAATAATTATTTATCTTATGTAAACTATATATAAAATTAAAATACTTTAGTAGAGATGTTGTGTCGTTGGCTGCAATGTTTGAGTGTACAACGATTGGGTCATACAAACAAGGCTGCAACTTTAAGAGCATTGAGCTTATGTTTTGTCTTTTACACTTCTCCTTTTTCTATATATGTGTTTTCCTTCATATATGTTCTGATTAATACATGGTACTAGTGATGCCAATCAATACCTGAAAAGTTCTCATGTTATTTTAAAAAGTTTACTTATGTCAAATACACCAACTTATATGATTAAACATATTTGCATGCATATTTTTTTATCTTCTTTTAACTACATAAAATATATTTTTTTATAATAAATTACACAAACTTCATAAATTATTCTAATTGCAGAAATTCTATTAATTTTTACACGTTAAATAGCTATTAAATATGGTTATAATTAAAAAATCTAGTTTTAACTTGAAATTAAAACCAGATTTTTGAAATAAAATAAAGTTTAATAATAATTTAACGTGTAAACATTAACGGAATTTGTGTAATTGAAATAATTTATGAAATTTATATAGTTTATGAAAGAAAAACATAGTTTATATAACTTATAAAAGACCCAAAAAGTACGGATGAAAATATATTTATTCGCATAAATTCGTGTAGTTGACAGAAGTAAATCCTATTTTAAATTACAAAGTAGCATTATAGAAGTACTTGTACTAGTGGTTGCACAAGAGCCACTAGTACAATTACAATCGTGTGGTTGGTTAGAAATGTTCTGTCCTCATTCATTCCTGAGATAAGTAGTGGGGATATGAGTCTGTGTTGTTCCTATCAATCTTATTACTGAATACTGAAGTATGTAACTCTAACTCGTTCTGCTTCTTTGAGTTTACTCGTAAAGGATGGTAAAACTAGTGTTAAGGAGCTCCGCAAACATCATTAGCACAATACTATTTATATCTGGTGCTCTGTTTGTCGTGCTATATAAAGGCCCCAAAGTTCTGGCTACTGCATCTTCTATACCTTCATCATCTATCTTTTTGCTTCACCAGAATTTAACTTCATTCGAGTCAAGCTTGGATAATTGGGAACCTTTTGCTTGCTTCACAGTGTTTTCTTTCGTCATCTAGTATTTTCTTCAGGTACAAACACTTAGAGAGTTCATCAGGAATACTCTTGTCCTTGTTGACTCATAAACTTCTGCTAAATTGGTAGCTGTATTTTGTTTCAGACTCGTGTCATGGAGATATACCCTGAAAAAATAACCGATGTCTTCTTCTAGGTATGCTCTGGATCCTACATTGTTATTTGGGATAAAGCATGAAAAGATGCAACCAAAACTGTAGCTGATTCTGAGTATTCACCTTTGCTGCTTATTCACTTCGTAGAAGATGAAGCCTTGTGATTAAGATGGGATTATGCAAGTGGATCCTTATATTGTCCATTTTTATGATTCCTTTAGAAGACGGTCTCAATTTATGTGTATAGATGTCTAGTAGAAGAATAGAAAAAAAATTTAATATTTAAATTTTATTAATTAAATGAAATGTTATTAATATTCCAATGCTTATCTTTTAGTATATATATAAGATATGAGCTATTCATAGGGATATTAAAAAATAATAAATATGAGATACTATTTTTATTTTTTGCAGTTTAAATTTTTATTGTGAGAATATTGAATTTTCGAATATATACAAATATTTAATATATTGATATAATTTTTATATTTTAATCGGTCATAATTATACGAAATAATTTAATTTGTTTTTCAAATAATAAATGAGAGTTTCAAATTTTAAATTTTAGATTCACACCATATTTTCACTGTTTAGAAATTCATGTACTATTAAAGTTATCTAATTAGGATATTTGTTTAATAGAATAATTAATTTAGATTTTTGATTTAAATTAAATAGTAAAACTGTCGAGACACGTCAGTGCTTCTACTTGAATATATGTAAGATACTACAGACAAGATTGTTCTGTTTATTTTAAGGTTAATAACAATCATATATTTTTCATCTGTTTTATTTTCTTGGATTTATGCAATGCTTTTTCTTTTAAAAAGGTGGATACAGAGCTGTTTTATTTATCTTTCTTTTTTTTTCTATTATTTTGGTAATGCGTTTGCTTTTCTTGCTTAGGTTTAAACTATTGGTCAAGTTGGGATATTTATCTAAATAAAATAATGTATTAGCAAGCCTGGTGGGATTAACCATTATGGTTGCCTATGAACTCTCTTTGACTTTTGAGAAATTTTGAATCAGATCTTATGGCACGAGGAGCAGAAGAAGAGACAGTGGCATGGAGATACCTATGCAGAGATGTTGTGCCATTCGCTGTGATGGTCGCTGTGGAATGTGCTACTGTTGGATCTAGCATAGTGTTCAAGGCTGCCACCTTGAAAGGATTGAGCTTTTATGTCTATGTCTTCTACTATTATGTTGTTGCTACACTTTTCCTGCTTCCACTTTCCCTCATCTTTGGAAGGTACTTGATCTCCTCAACTAATCTTGCCCTGAATATACTTTTCAAGAATATGACTTATTTTATATGTGCAGGTCAAGAAGTTTACCGTCAGTCAAATCTCCTGTCTTCTTCAAGATTTTCTTACTTGCGCTTGTCGGGTAATTACATACTCCTAGAGTTTTGGCCTTATGAGCATCCTGTTTTTTTAACTTGGAGGGAACAGGTTCATGTCAGGGATAGCTGGTTCTAAAGGAATAGAATATAGTTCTCCTACTCTTTCCTCTGCTATCAGCAACCTAACGCCAGCTTTTACCTTCACGCTTGCTGTTATCTTCAGGTTATACCTTGTTCTCTTTCGATTCTGTTTCGGGAAAGTAATCTAGACATCTAAATTAACAATAGGTGATTCCACGCTTCTTAACTGTCCAAAGTCTCAAGCCTTGCTTTTGTGGACTGACCAAGACATCCTACAATTCATTGCTGGTTAGTACGTAAGTAGTTTAGAAATGAAAAACAGTTCGGTACCAATCAAAGCTATAACACGCAGCCACTTGTACACGCAAAACCTTGTGGTTGAAGCGCTGTTCGTTTGTTTGCCGCAGCGTCTGCGGCAGCGACCTGCGGTCAGACGCTGCGGTTAGACGCTGCAATACTGTTGTTCGTTTGATCGCCGCAGCTTGTTGCGGCAGCGACCTGCGGTCAGACGCTGCGGTTAGACGCTGCAATATTGTTGTTCGTTTGATCGCCGCAGCTTGTTGTCGCAGCGATCTGCGGTCAGACGCTGCAATATTGTTGTTCGTTTGATCGCCGCAGATTGTTGCCGCATGTTGTATTGCAATTGTTTAATCGCAAACGCTACAATTTCGCAGCGGTTAAAAATTTTTGCCGTAGTTTTCTGCTGTCGACCGCAGCGTTTGACCGCAGGAACCTGCGGCGGTCAAACGAACAACGTTTGACCGCATGACGCAGCCGCAGGTTCCTGCGGCTACGAAACGAACAACACTTGAATAAAAATTTCTTCGACCCTTCTGAGAGAAATTGTATCGGTTTGAGGTTTGTTTGTTACTATCATCCAATCATTTAACTCTAACTGGTTCTACTTCCTTGGGTGACTCGTAAAGGATGGAACAAGTAGTGTTAAGGAGCTCTGCTACTCAGGCTAAAATCATTGGCACGATAGTATCTATATCTGGTGCTTTGATTATTGTGCTATATAAAGGCCCAAAAGTTCTTGCTGCTGCATCGTTTACATCTTCATCATCTAGCATTTCGCTTTACCAGCATTTGACTTGGTTTGATTCAAGTTGGATAATCGGAGGGCTTTTGCTCACTTCACAATATTTTCTCATTTCAGTTTGGTATATTATTCAGGTATGAGACAAAGACTCTGGATTTTTGTTGGTGACTAATATAACTTTTGCTGAATTCAACAGCTCTATATGATTTCAGACTGGAGTCATGGAGGTATACCCAGAAGAAATAACTGTAGTATTCTTGTACAACTTATGTGCAACATTAATCTCAGCACCAGTATGTCTATTTGCTGAAAAAGACTTGAATTCTTTTCTGCTTAAACCGGGTATCTCCCTTGCTGCAGTCTTGTACTCGGTGAGAATCAAACCTTATATTTCAAGAAGTGACTATCTTTTAAGCTCAGAAATCAACACTCTTTTTCAGGGAGTTATAATTTCATCTCTTGGGGTAGTTATACACACAGTGGGTCTGCATCTGAAGGGTCCAGTCTACGTATCCTTGTTCAAGCCATTGTCTATTGTCATTGCAGTCGCTATGGGTGCTATATTCCTCGGTGATACACTTTACCTTGGGAGGTATTTTATCTTTCACAATCTTCTTTAATAGTACATTCAGAAGATATGCCTTTGAGACAGTAATCATCGATATGGCTTCCTTTGCATATATGTGTCGTTGGCAGTGTCATCGGCTCAGTGATATTGAACTTAGGATTCTACACTGTGATTTGGGGAAAAGCAAGAGAGAGTTCAGCCAAAAAGGTGGTTTGTTCTGAGCAGTCACCTTTGTTGGTTACACATACCATAGAAGATGAAGCCTCATCATCATCAGATGAGTGATGCAAATGGAATACCTTTATATAATTCATTTATAAATATATGGAGTCATTAAGAGATGGCCACCGTTCATGTTTATGTACATCTATGTTTATATATAATATTATCTTGTATTCAAGGGTGAAGTAAAGATTGATTAAAAGAAAAATTGGCAAAGCATTTTGGTATTAGCTATGCTTTGCTTCTGAGCTCATTTTGTCTTGAGAGAATTCTTAGAGTCTAGACATCATATCTATTTTACAACAAGCAAGGGAAGATACTTTTGCATATTCACTTCTATGGCCGCAGTGGAGGATTGAAAGTTTATGGTTATGTTCGTTTGTCAGCCAAAAGAATCTAGGGATTCTTGCGGCTGCGGCTGCGGTAAATTGTTGTTCGTTTAGCTGTTGCATGTACTTGCGGCAGACGTAGCGGTCAAACGGTGTATTTTGCATCGCAATTATTCGGCTGCAGTTGTGGTAGATTGTTGTTCGTTTAGCTGATGCATGTACTTGCGGCAGACGCAGCGATCAGACGGTGCATCTTACGTCGCAATTTTTTCGACCGCCGATTAAAATAATGGTACGACTAAAAATCTGCGATCAACCACAATCGTAACCGCCGACGACACACAAACGAACAAAATCTACCGCAACCGTAGTCATAGTATTAACTACAGTCGTAGTCAAAGATGCCACGGCCAAACGAATAATACTTATGTCTTTCTATTTTAAGCTTAACTTGTGGTTCTTCCATTTTCTCTCATCCTTTGGAAGGTAATTATGAGCTTATCTAACTCTTTGCCCAATATAATCTTTTCAAGAATATGAATTTACTTTGCATATGCAGGTCAAGAAGATTGCCTTCAGTCAAGTCTCCTCTCTTCTTTAAGATTTTATAACTTGAGCTTTTCAGGTAATAATATAATCCTGCTTCTACATTTATGACCATTCCGGCTTCTGTTTTCTAGTTTACTTTTTAAAACTTCATGTCACAGACGGCTGGTTTTCAAACTATTGAACATAGATTCTCTAATATCTGCTCTGTTATCAGCGATCTCACGCCAGCTTTTCCACCTCGTCCTCTTTCATTTCTGTTTTGAAAAAATAGTTTTGAACAATGAAAAAACAGGGCGTCTCCCACAGAAACTGTTCATTCAAAATCTCTCAAGCAGTACTCTTGTTTATTAAACCTGCAAGAGTGGAGGAAAGAGAAAGGGTGAATAATTTGGATTACCTACCGAGAACACTTCTGTCATGATCTGCTTGTTGTCGGCTCCAAAGATATATGCTCTTTCTTCGCAAAGACAGTACTTCGTATGTTATTTAAGATTTTTGATCAATACTTACCTGCCATTACCAGAATCCTTACCACTCTAATTCTAGATCGTCATCATCTTCTGTCAGAGAACAAGTATTCTCTCCAAGAACAAGTTGTATTCTGCAAAATTATCTTCATATACTTCTTAGTATTCCAGCTTAGCAGGTGGCTTTGTCTGTCTTTTTGGTTGATCCCTCACTAATCACAAGTCCTTCTTCTCGAGCATCTTGATTTTGTTCCAGTTGATTACTTCTGCAGTTTTTAACCATTGTAGATTAGTAAAAGTATCAACTTTACATAGATTCTTCACCTAATGAATTCAATTTCACAAAGTACATTATTATCGTTAGATAGAAGTTTTTTAAGCAAAATTTTGAGGATTCTGTTTTCATCGAAGGTCAAACGAACCCAGAAAAGAGTTGAACGCGTATTATATTTTAAAAGAAGTATAAGTTATTGTTCACAGAAAAAGAGGTAGAAGTTTTAACATAGAAATCAGACACATAATGCTTCTTCCTTGTAATAAGCTTGTCATGTTTCGTCCTGCATATTTTTTTTCAAACTACAAAAGTGTTGACAAAATACGAATCAAAGAAGATAAGAATTATGGTTTTGCGCTTTCCAAGCTCTTCCATGACTCTTTATTTTCTTGTGTCCTTCTATGGCGCAAAATCATCTCTCTCCTCTCACTCTCCATTTCTATATCCTTGCATGTCTGCTTGTGGATGTGACTGTTTTTTAAGTTTCTTTTTAAGTCTTGAGATCATCAGACATAGCAGAAGGTATGCAGTGCGTTGTCAGAATATCTAAAGTTGTCTCCTTTGCTGTCTTAGTGTGCAGGACAACAATCTGTAAAATCCCCCAGAGACTTTTATTAGCTAAAAGTTAAACGTTAGCGAGAGATCACCAGAGAATATACCTGATCATAATCTAGATTAAACTCCATGTATTCATCATCACAATTCTCCACCATCTCAGCCAAACCTTTTAAGTTTTTCACAGGTTTGCCATTAAAGGCGAGAACCTATACAGCAATTAAACACTTAAGAGTGATGGATGTATCAATAAAGTAACTAAAGATAATGCAGTTTGATCAAACCTGGGTATTGACAATCTCCTCATAACCAATGTTGATGTCAGAAACAAGAACCTGAAAGTAATATATGGATGTTGAGTTTTTGGACATCAAACAGGGAGAATATTAGTAATGCGTAAAGAGTTGGCAAAATAAACCAACCTGTGAAACTACAACAAGCTGCTCATCCACGGATTGAGCCATTGCATGAAGATGCTTCTCTAAAAGCTTGACAGGTGCATCAAATTCATATTCTTTTCCATACTGCAAAACAAAGTATTTGGGTAATGGTCATATAGACAGAATGAATTCATTTGTGTGTGTGAGAGAGAGAGGTAGCGAGAGAGAAAGAACCTCGGATCGAAGATAAGGAACAGACACAGTTGTAAATACAAAGCCAGCAACGATGAAGTAAGAAGGAGGTTTGCCGCTTATGTGTGCAGGGATTAGCCTCTTGTGGATTGCAAGTTTTATGTTGAACTCAAGTATTTCTTTGTTACGTAGGACCTTCACAAGAGCAGAATCTCCTGTGTACTTTTGAGATATAAGATAGCTAAAGCCAATTCGTTCTCCGTGCCTAAATGGAACTGAAAATCCAAACAAGAAGAGGAATGTTATAGCCAGGAATGTCTACAAATAACCAGAAATAAGCTCACTCACAGGTCCCATTAATGGAATAAGTTACTAACTGTAGGAATTATTACCAGTTCCATCGTTAGCAATATTAACTCCGTCAAAGCTAAGGATAATATCGGATGGCTTCAAAACCTGTGATTCCGGGGCGGTTGGCTCGATTCTTCTTATCCGCACTCCCTTTTGATGAGATTCCATTCCCATTTTTTTACGTAAGTCTGGATTTTCCATCTTCTGCCACTCAATCCCAAGAACAGGAAAACCTAAAACAGTACAAGTATGAAACAATAGCACATAAAGATAACAAACAACAGAGACGTAACAAAAGGTAACAGATATTGTGAGACTCACCTGTGTATTTATCATGCTTCTCGTAATCTTGAATGAAATGTACAATCACGGGTGTGGGTATGACATAACCGATGTTTTCAGCATCTTCGTGTTTCAAAGACTGAAAAGCAATGCCGACACATTTTCCTTTGTCGTTAAATGCAGGACCACCAGAATTCCCAGAATTTATAGCTGCATCTATCTGAAAATAAAAACAGAACTCGCTTCCATAAGAGCCCAAAATTTTCTAGTTCGAAATCCAAATTTTTTATATTCAAATGTGTTTTTGAACCTGCAAGCCCAAAAGCTCAGTTGAGCCATGTACATAAGACAATATCTCCATACGCGAAACAACACCGCTTGTAACAGAGATTGTATCACCACCAATTGGATAACCAACAACAGTTACAGCATCTTGCAAAGCTGGTAAATCTCCAAACTCCACAGGAGATACTCCTTCCCAAAACTCATCATCAGTAACTGTCAACAAAGCTGCAATAATCCAAGAAGAGTAAATTCTCCATTGAAACTAACAACAAGGAGAAAACTGTTCCATTGAAACTCAAGCTACACGGAAAATAGTCTAAAACAGCAGAAAACAGATGGAGAAACTAGATTCATACCAATGTCACATTCAGTTCCAATTGCCAAGACTGTAGCTAAATACTTAGTGTCAGAGCCACGCTTCTTGAGTTTAACTTGAGTATGATGCTCAACGGAATGTGCATTTGTCAAAACTCTTCTTCCTCCGATGATGAAACCGCTGCTACCGGAGCTATACTGTCGTTTCCTTTGCCATGGAAGCGAGAAATTAGGCTCAGTGTGAACACAAAAGACTTTCACCACAGCATCCATCGAAGGCACAACTTTCACCACAGTTTCCCAACTTGGAGCTGCAGGAATCGATTCCGTTGGAACATTCATACCATTATTGCAATCACCGTTTTGATCAGAGTGATGGTGACGAGGCAATCGCTGGCTGATTCCTCCAGCGCGTTCTGTGGATTCGGATTGGTTGTTTAATCGTCGTTTTTTCCCTTTCCCACGGTTGCGTCGCGACGGAGATGGGTTTGTTTCAGATGCTGAAGCAGGCTCAGGGGACTGAGGTAAAGCCGATTCGTTGAGCTGTGTTAGCGATGCCTCTCTAACTTCGCCGCCGGCATTTTCCGCCGATGAAGCATCTTGCTTTTTGTGTTTGCGTCCCCTCTTCTGAGAAGTCCTCATTTCTTGAAAAAAAAAATTCCCTTTTCGGACGCGGCTAGGGTTTATACTCGGAGAGTGAGGAAATGGCTAGGATGTAAGCAACGGCGATCAGTTGTCCCGTCGTGTCTGAATATAATAAATGGGCCTCAAGTTAAGCCCAACTTAACGATTTTGAGCTTTTAAATACCGAATTTTAAGTATCTTTCGGAACTGCCCTCTAATTTATTGAAGAGATTTCATTCCATCGAAGGAGTAAAAGATTTCATTCCATCAGTTTAACAGATCTCATTGTTTGAGGTTTCCTAACTATTTATTTTAATCGACATTTGTAGAAATTTCAAGGACCTAATATGTTATGGATTATTCTTTTTTACATATTCTTAATATATTAATTAAAAAATATTTTATCAAAAAAATATTTTATCAAAAAAATATCATTTTTGGATGTGATATAATTATATTATGACATCATTTTAAAATAACTATTATATAAAATATAATTTACTAAAATATTTAAGAAAATAATATTATACAAATATTTAATAATATATTATATTTCGATATAAAAAAATAAGTATAATATAATATAAAATAAAATATTAAAAATTTTAAAAAATTGATAAAAAAATTAGATTAACTCACATATATATTTTTTATTAATTTAATAATATTGTCTATTTAAAATATAGAAAATTTAAATTCATTTGTATAATCTGATTTCATTATATATTTTATTTTTATAATTAGTATTAAAAAATTTACAATAAATTATTTTAAATAAAAAATAAATTATGTACGTATAAATTGATTAGTTATAATATATCAATATTTTTTTCACGCATAAAATGATCTAAATCTAGTTATATATATATTATTGGTGTATATGATTTTCATAAAAAAAAAATATTTAAAGAATATTATTGGTGTATATGATTTTCATAAAAAAAAAATATATAAAGAACTCGCACCAATTATTTTATATTGTTAAAAGTTGTTATGCTCAACTGAAAGAGAAACCAACACAGAGTTAAATCACAATGGTCTCTTGCGTTTTATCCATTCGACCACAAAGTTGGCTACTTTCAGAATTTCCCGTCTCCAATACTCGAAATTGTAAGCTTGTGTTGGATTTTCGCTCCACGACTGTTGGAGGAAGCTTATCGATTTCCATCCAAAAACAATCAGTCGCGAGGACTCTCTGTTTCACTGAGACAAAGCGTCGAACAAGTTCCGTGCAAACCAAACATGAATTATGGGAAGACCCTGACGATGGTAGTGACAGTGAAGACGAAGATGAAGGAGAAGAAGACGATGGTGTTGGGTACGATTTAGATTTCGAGAGTGATTGGGAAGATAACTCGAGAGCCCTAAAGCTTAGTACAGACAACTACGAAGAAGAGCTTGCAAGAGGTTCTTCTTTTTTTAAATCATAAGTCTTTTTGAAGATCTTTCAGTTCAATCTTCTTCTCCAAATTGAAATCAGGATTTTGGCTTCTGAAATTGTTCATTTCCCTTGTCCTTCTTCAAAACAAGTATAAACTTTATGAAGAATTACTTAAAACTGCGAGGAAAACAAAATCACTCTGTAGGTATATTGTTTCAAAGTTGCAATTTTGGGTGTCTCATGCACTTGATTTATTGCAGAGGTTGAACAACTTCTTGACCCCGAAGAAAGAGCTATTCTGCAGCAAAATGAGAAACCAAACCTTCAGATGATATCAACAGTAAGTTTTCAATTGATTTTCAGTATTTCTTGTGTGCATTTTGAATTTAACAGTCATTCTCATATCAATCTATGATCTTTTGCTTCGAGTGTCGTGGTTTTGACACTTTGTTTTTAATTGAATAATTTTGTTACTATGAATTGTGAAATTTGCAGAAGAAGTGGAAGCCACTTCAGACTCTTGCTCTGTCAATGCAGATTCAATGCATGGATAACCTCATTGCAAATGGACTAGACATTGATGATGTTGACAAGGTTTGCTTTAAAACATGAAATGTTGTGGCCAAATCTGGTTTCTTATCTTTACCATATCATTGATTAAATCTACATAAACAGGATGGCCAAACCGCTCTTCATAAAGCAGTCATTGGTAAAAAAGAAGCAATGATTAGTCATCTTTTGAGAAAAGGTGCAAATCCACACGTTACAGATCGGGTGAGAACTATTTTTGGTCCTCTTTGAAAAAGGTTCAAACTTTCATAACCAGATTGATCAAACATACAGGACGGTGCAGCGCCCCTTCATTATGCAGTTCAAGTTGGAGCCTTGCAGACTGTAAAACTACTAATCAAATACAACGTAGACGTCAATGTTACAGATAATGTCGGTAGCAACAAAGGAAAACATATTTTCAGATTAAGATTTCGATGTG
Source organism: Pugionium dolabratum (assembly GCA_018901945.1). Lineage (NCBI taxonomy): Eukaryota > Viridiplantae > Streptophyta > Magnoliopsida > Brassicales > Brassicaceae > Pugionium > Pugionium dolabratum. The sequence continues at coordinate 23,479 of JAEVFF010000104.1, read as the reverse complement.
AGATTAGATGAAACTTTCTTTGTTTACAGGAAGGATGGACTCCTTTACATATCGCTGTACAAAGCCGGAATCGAGACATTACAAAGATCTTGTTGATCAATGGCGCTGATAAAACAAGAAGAACAAAGGTTTGAATGGTGAAAATATATTGAAAAACTTGAGACTATATGAATAGTTTTTTTGTTGGATAACCGATCAATTTGGTATCTAATTTTCTACAGGATGGGAAAGTAGCTTTGGACATGGCTTTGTGTTTTGGAAGAGATTTCAAGTCATATGATCTGGTCAAGCTGTTGAAGATCATGCCCACTGACGATATATAGAAAGAGTTGGACAGGTTGAGATTACTGAACCGGAATTGCCATTGTAATCTAATCCGGTTAAAGTGGTAGTGAAAGCAGATGAAACCCGGTTGAGCTTGTAAGTTTTGTAATACTAAACTAGACTTTTGCTGTATAATCAAAAAACCATTGAAAAAATTCGTATACTCATACATTTACCTCAAAACTTTCCAATTACCAATCACTAAATACATTATGTGGCATGAGATGGGACCATGAAAATGTCCTATAAATAGAAAGAAAGGTTTAGCTTTGACTAAGCTATACGGTCTTGATTCTTCACCCACCAAAATTGTCGGATGATAAAGGTGATCTCTATCACTCTTAGCTACTTGAACATCACGTATAGGATTAACAGTTTGCTTCTAGATTTCCATGTCCTCCATAGAATCCAAAAAGACAATAAAGTTTAGTTGTGTGTCGCAACAACTTTTGTCTTTTGGAAGTTCATGATATTGCGAATGATTGATCTCTTTTCATTATGGTGCTATGGAAAAACGTTGGGAATTTAGTGACATTCTTCCCAAAAATATCTGCAGAATATGTCTGTGACACCGTCTGGTTCAGGGACCTTATCTGAGCCTATGCAGAAGACAGCATCCTAGAGTTCCTCATTGGTAAAAGTCCCAAGTAAAAGCACATGGACTTGTAAATTTGAGTGAAGAACACTTGAACATAAGGTTGTTCGTTTCGTAATCTCAATAAGTTGCGGCTACGTCATTTGGTCAAACGTTGTTCGTTTGATCGCCGTAACTTGTTGCGGTCAAATGCTACGGTCGACCGCAGAAAACTACGATAAAAAAATTTAAACGCTGCGAAATTGTAACGATTGCGATTAAAGAATTGCGATAAAATTTGCAGCGACAATTTGCGATGATCAAACGAATAACAATACTGCAATATCTAATTGTATCGTCTGAGCGCAAATCGTTGCAGCAAACGCTGCGGCAGACAAACGAACATCGCACATATTGACCAATCGCTCAGTGTTCTATAGACAAATTCTAGCTTCATCAAGGTGAAATTTTTTTCTTGTATTAGGCGTTTATCAAAGTGAAAGTTCCTTTTTGTGAAGTCAAGTCAACGACACATGAAATGTTGATTGAAATGGGTCTATGATCCAAACCATATAACCGTAAATCTTCAGCCTCAAAGGTAGCAAAGATCGGTCTAGGCAATTTTTTGATCTTGTGCTTTTGACGTTGTCAAGTTGAAAAAGTAACAAAACTTAAATGTGAAAGAAAAGGAAAAAATCTAGGCATAACTATTTGACCAGGTATAAAAACAAAGGAAGAAGAGACCCTACTGTTTTGGAAATGTTCTAATAGGCCCGAATCTTCATATGTCCACTTAAACTTACATAAAACTATGAACGAAGCACTATTTTTTTGGTTTAATTCCATTAAATACACGAATTTATACGAATAAATTTATTTTCATCCAATAGTTTTTAAAAAAATTTTAATTATATAAACTATCTTTTTCTTTAGTAAACTATACAAACTTTCATAAATAATTACAATTACGCAAATTCCGTTAATATTTACATGTTAAATCGTTATTAAATTTGGTTTTAATTCAAAAATCTGGTTTTAACTTCCATTTATTTCGAAGTTAACACCAAATTTTCGAATTAAAACAAAGTTTAATAGCGATTTAACGTGTAAAAATTATCAAAATTTGTGTAATATCAATAATTTATTAAATTTATTTAGTTTACGGAAGAAAAATACAGTTTTATAGTTAAAGGAAAAAACTAAAAAGTACACATGAAAATAGATTTATTCGTATTAATTCGTATAGTAAACATAAGGAAACCCATGTTTATTTGTTTTTCCATAAAAGTATAAAACTAACAACTGAAATAAGCATGAAAATTTTGGGAAAAAAAATAGAATGTAAAGAAAATTCTAACTAATAAAAATAGAATGTATGGTTAGTCCGATAAAATCGTGTTTTGTAATTAAATCGAGTTATTGGTTCTGACAGGTTTTACGAATTATAGACTGCTTATAAGGTTTATAATTTCAGTATATTGACACAAATTCATTGCTTTGAAATTCAGCTCGGTTTTATTTGAACCGAACGGTTATCTTATATGATTCCTAATTCGGACTAAATTTAAAACCAATGTTCAGAACTAAACCAAATTTAAAATTTCGGTTTGATTGCGACATTTTAAGCACAAAGTAGTTCATTCGCATCTCAATTCCGCTATTAACTCTTTGTTAAAACTATGCTACATGTGATGCAAATAATTGAAGAGACTAATTTAAATTTTATTTTTCAATAGAGAATCAATTCGACCTCTAAATGAATTTAAAAGTATTTCCTCTACAACTTTTTTGTATTGTTCAATTTTTTAAATATTTTTTAAAAAGTATAAGAAAAATAAGGATGGGATTTGAAAAAAAAAGCCACCCCAAATTGTCAGAAAATACAAGAATCCTCCACCCACACATAAAATTCACAAAAGAAAATCTCATCTCCAACTAATTACAACCCCAACTCTATTATTTTCGAAAAATAAAAATCCAAATTCATAAAATAAAATAAGAAAAAAAAAGCGAAATTCCGAGTCCAAGGACACGTCAAAACTCGGACGAGTTAACACACGTTCCTTCATCTTCTCCATCGAGTCGATGCCTACTTCGTGTTACAGTACCGGAGTTTAACAGTTCTTCCCAATCAATCTCATTCTCTGGCGAAGAATCATCTTCTGTTTTAGCTCTTATCACTTCCAAAACTCGTTTCGCCTTCTGCTTCGCTCTCTCTCTTCCACTCTTCTCCACTTTAATCAGCTCCTCCATCGCATTTGCCGCCATAGCCAAACCTTTAAACCTCAATCCTCCGTCGTGACTTAGTCCATACAAAACCGCAACACAGCTCTCCCGAGTTGATTCGTTAACCTCTCTCGGTCCTCTCAAAATCCCAACCAGACATTCAACAGCTCCTGAGTCAAGTAGAGCGGGACGACTCACCGGACACGACGCCATGTTACCGAGAATCAGCAAAACTCGACCCATTGTTTGACCTAATTTCGCCATGTTTAAAAGCATCTGAACAGCTCCGAGTTTAACGAGCTTCCCTCGATTGCTCTGAACAAGAGAGAGATGATATAGAGCAAGAGCTGAGTCATGTCGAGTCAACTCAGTCCCGACTCGGATCAGATGAAGCAACGGCTCTAACGCTCCGAGAACTCCGATGGCTGTCTTGTTCTCGTCTTCCAGAGCTAAACTGAAAATCGCTCCTGCGGAATGTTCCTGAGCTTCCGACGAACCGCATTTAAGAACGTCGATTAACGGTGGAACGATTCCTGAACGTACGATCTTCACTTTGTTCGATTTTTCCAGCGAGAGATTCACCAGAACCGCCGTGACATTCACCTGAACCGTCGCGTATCTCGAAACGATTAGTGACCTCAGTACAGAGATTAGTCTCGCCGTGCAAAGAGTGATTCTAGAAGCTTCGTCGATCCTCGTGACGCGTCGAATCGAAATCAACGCTTCTTCAATCTCCGAAATTCGATTACTTTTTAGCTTTATAAGTAAAGCTTCTTCTTCTGGGGTAGGGTTTGGTTCTAACGAATCGATTTCTGCAGACGAAGGTGAGGAGAAGCAGCTAGGTCGAGTCGTTAGCTGTAGCGTACGGCTAGAGGAGGCTCTTGAGTCGTCGGAGCTCGAATTAAAGTAATTAGGTCTTCTATCAAGCTCCGTCGCAGCGTGGTCGAGTCTCACCGAAGGTTTGTCTTTGATCGCTTGGATAAGCTCCTTCTCAGAAATCGAAACTTTCCGGGTCAATCTCTCCGTTTTCTCCATTAACCCGAAAACAAACTTCTCCGCGGCAGCGTACTCGAGCGGCTTCGGCGGTGGAAAACACCGTCGCTCACACCAGCTAAGAATAGCGGATTTCAGAGCGAGATTCGGTATGACGGTGGAGAAATCCGCCGGTGAATTTGGGAATAAGGAATTTGGAGTAAACCCTAGGGTTTTAGAAGCGATGACGCAAGCTCGCTCGTAGGAGTGACCGGAAGAGACGATAATAGGATCAGCCATTAACGAACCAGAAATCGGACAGAGAAATTCCGCCGGAATCTCTGTTTTCGACGGAGAATTGTTGGATTTTGAAGAAGAAGAAGAAGAAGATCGAGACAAAGAGATTCTCCACTTCGATTTACCGGAGAGAGATTCTCGTCGAGAAGTGTGGTCGTGTTTTGAATGAAGAACCATGAGCTTTATGACTGGTTGTTCGATCTCCATCAAAGATTAGATTTTTCAGAGTGGAAAATGTAGAATTGTTGTCGAAGAGGAAGAAGAAGAAGAACACCCATGAAAGCTTAAAGATGAGATTTTTGAATGAGAGTGAGAGAAATTGTGACAAAACAGGAAAGAGAGATTTTGGGAGAGAGATTCTGTTGCTTGTTGGTGTTTAACGTGGACTTAGTCATGTCGTATCAATATTATTGGTGATGGTTTTTAATTTTTTTATAATGTTAAAAAAAACATATATGATGTAAAATTTAGGGCAAATGTCTAAAATAGCATTTATCTAATTTTTTGTTCCAAAAATAGTATTATTAGTTTAAATTTCTAATAATAGCATAAATTTAAGATTAAAATACATTAAAACTATATTTTAATAGAAAAAAATTAAACTCTAAATTGGAAATAATGAACTTAAATACAATACTTTAAGTTTATGTATAATTTATTTATAATAAATAAGTATTTGTGCTACTTTTGAGAATTTAATTTTATGATGCTAGATTTGGAAAAAAAAACTTTAAAAAGTACTATTTTAGAGTATTACTCTAAAATTTAAAATGAAGGATTTTGTTTTAGAGGGTAAAAGGAAAGAAACGTCCTTTGTGAGAATTATTGATTGGAAAATTTGTCTTTGCTTTGGACTTTTGTGATTCACATGTGTTTTTTTCTCAACTATGTTGTGTATACAGCATTGATAATGTTTTGTCAACAGTTCTGAAAATAAATTACTTATTAATTTATATAATTTTTCTTGTGGGGTTTCCCAATTCCCCATTCGACTTCTATAGTAATATTGACAATTATAAATTCAAACAGAAAATAATCTTTTTTATAATTTATATTTGAACATTGCTAGTTAGGTAACTTTTATGAAACTTAAACTGTGTGTTTCTCTTATGCTCCAATGTTTCATTTTGCAAATGCTATGTTTGATATAAAAAAGGAAACTATCTTGTATAAAAATATGACACTCCATCTTCAAAAAAACCGGCCAACATCATTCAACCGTGATGATTTTGTTCGAATCGGTCAAGCAAATCACATGTCCAATTTTTTCTCATATAATCCGTCTAAACAAACGTCTAATCGCTTAAGTGGCCATCTAATTTTTTATACATATTTTAAAAAAATTCAGATGAAAATTTATTTTAACTTATATTGATAATATAAATGAAAATCATAACATATTAGAACTAAAATTAGTTTTAATGGGTTCTATGCAATCTTAAACAAAGAATTATATTATATATAAAATAATAAATAGATTAAAAAATAAATAATCTCAAATTTTTTTGTTAATCGCTAGTTCCATCTCAACCGACTAATGCTTAATGCATATTTAAACATTGCATAAAACACAGAAAAAATGGTCATTAAAATATTGAATTTTTATGTTTACATTATTTAAATACCAAATTTCTTAATAATTTATTTAAATAGCGATCTATAGTTGATGTTATCGATTTATGTATGCAATTAGCTAGCATTAACACCAAATTAACACCAAAATTAGTTCTAACGATGATGCGGTGTTTCGTTGTCTAGTTTTAGTTGATTAAAATAAATAACAAAGTTAACGATATTATTTTTTGTGTTAATGTTGATTAATTGCATACATAAATCAACGCAGTCAACTATATATCGTTATTTAAATATCTTATTAAAAATTAATATTTAAATTGTTCAAATACAAAAATTCAATATTTTAATTACTATTTTATGCATAAAACACATATATAAAATGTTTTTTTTTTTAAAAGGGGTTAATGATATGTCATTGTGTGTAAGATGAGCATGCATAAAAGAAAGGTTTAACTAATTTCTCATGTTAGTTGCAATTATGTGTTATTACTTTATTGCAAAAAACACTGTTTTTAGCGAAGAACAATACTGTCGTTTTCAGCTTTTATGAAAGTTTCTACTTTCTACTTTTTGCTTTTTCAATTCTGCTTTTTTTTTGCCCTTTGTTTCTGGGAATTAAATTTGTTTTTCTTCTTCTATGACTTTGACAGACATTTCCTTCAATTTAATATTTCATTATTTTGTTATGATTGTTGACTCAAACATTGATGTGAATAAGACATAACTCTTTCGTATGAAATTTTATGATTGGTTATTTGATAAGAATGAAACTACAAATTACTCTTAATTACTTGACCGTTCAAGAGTGTTCTATTTCGTTATAACATTTATAATATATTTTTTGTGTTATATAATATAAGAGTAGTAAATACACTACTGGTTATATTATTTTTACGTTCATCTCAAAAATATAGAATTCGACTCCACTTTTTCTCGTAGGAGAATATTAAATATTCGTATGAAAATATTATAGTATTGAATCGGTTCGTTGTGGTTTAGTAACGTTAAAAATAAAAAAATAAATAGATAAATAAACATATTTGGTATATACTAAACAGTTTTCTACAATAATGTGTAAAGTTAGATATTTGCATTAATTCCTAAACATTTTAACAAAAAAATTTCAACTTTAACGTGTAATTTATAAATATGGTACGATCACGTGTCAAACTAACATTGTAAATATTGCATAAGATATAATTTAATAGAATATTTACGAAAATAGTATTAAACAAATATTTATGAAAATAATATTAAACAAATATTTACGAAAATAATATTAAAAAATATTTAATAATATATTATATGTAAATCTCTAATTTTAACGTAAAAATAAATACAATATAAATAAAATAAAATAGTTAAAAAATATTAAAAAAAAAATTTGGATTAATTTAATATTTATTACAGCTAGAATTTCTTATCTATTTAATAATATTATTTATCCAAAATATAGATAGTTTAAATTTATTTGTAAATATGATTTTATTGTTTATTTTACTTGTATAATTAAAATTTAAAAATTTAAAAATATTTTTAAATAAAATATAAATTATATATGTATCTAATTTATAATTACTAAATAAATGATTAATTATAATATGTGAATTACATTTTAATTAATTATTGATTAAAAATCACATTCTCACTAATTACACTTTGAGAAACTAAAAAACTTCCTTTATTGACTCCTTTGTGACTATGAGATAATTCCCAATCGAAAAATATTTATTGGGACACCTGAAAATTCCTTTTGAGTAGTAAGCTACTAAAGTTATAAATGGTACAATTTAATTCATATATGTTCATGTGAATTTTTTAAAGAGAAAAGCAAAATCTTGAATCAAACTGTTAACCTTTTTTCAAACTTTTTTTTTCTAGATTAACAACTCAAAAATATTGAATTTTTCACTAAAATATTGAACTAAAATAAATCAATTTGTAAAAACTTTAGTAATAAGTTAACAATTTTGATAGGGTAACGAGAACAAGAGTATAATTAGAGCATCTTTCTGGCATTTATAATTCGAGTTGCACTATAAATTATTAAAACAGATATTAATTTACAGTAGGATACTTTATAATTGGAAATTTCTCTTTTGGTTTATTTGCATGGAAATTTTTAATATATTATTTAAAAAATATTTTTAAAAAATAATAACGTGTTATTAATACAAATATAATGTTTACGTGTCATAATTACAATTAATTTTAAATAAATATAGAAATAAATTTAAATTATTAAAATAATTACAATATATGTCATTATTATTAATTGGTTAGAGAACCAATATATTTTCTTTTCTTAATTTTAAATTAATTTTAAATTTTAAATTACAAAATTAATATTAAAAATAATTTTAAATTAAATTTAAATTTATATAAATATTTAATCTATATTTATTAATAAACAATAATATATAATTTATTAATATTTTTCTCGACGTATGATATGCGTATAAATCTAGTAAATAATGAAATGATAGCATAAAAGATATAACACAAGTTAACATTGATAATTGCATTCTTAGTTGCTAAGTATTCAAGTATGTATAAGTATAGTGTATTAATGTATATATCTTGTTATATATATATATATATATATATATGTGTGTGTAAATAAGTGTAATGAATGATGAAAACATAATCTTTTGACTTTACGAAATGATTTTAGGCTGTTTTTCTCAATTTTTGCTTACTTTTTTTTGTGCCTTTTGCTAAAGTTGTTAGATTCTTTGTGCCTATTTTCTTCAATTAAAGTAATCTATTATTTGTTCACACTTTAAATTAATGCTTATAACAATTTTGTGAAGTTCAGTAAGTAAAGGAAAATGCGGATAACTATTTTATTACAAAGTTGAATGAAGTTAGAATTATGATAAAAACAAATTATGAGAAGAAAGAAATAATGCAGAGAATGAAAGAAAATAATATTATTGTATACTATATATAAATTTTTAATATTTCAAAATAAAAGATAAATACCATATAAAATAAAGTATTAATAATTTTAAAAAATTAATCAAGCAAAATATAAAACAAAAATATTAGAATAACTGAATATTTATCAGATGTACAATTTTTTACCTATTTAATAATATTAAAATAATTTAAATTCTAATTTTATTATTTATTTTATTTTGTATAAATAATATTAAAAATAAAATAAAAATTAAATTATGTATATATCTAATTTATATTTACTAAATAATTAATTAAATATAATATGTGAATATTTTTTCCGCGTAAAACGTGAATATAAATCTAGTTTTAATTAAATGGGAACTTTTCTGAAATTTTCGTTTACATCATGAATATAATATTTAGACTACCCTTTGTTTTGTATTTTAATCACAAAACATATTCCAATTTTATATGAAATTCAGAAGAAATTTAAAAAAAAAATCAGCAAAATAATTTAATTCTCAATCATGGAACTTCTTAGTTTTTTTCTTAAAAACCACCCTTTCTAAAATTAAAAACTAAATTAAACTATATTCTTTTATTCGTTAACATTTTATGTTAAATTTTGTAATCACAAAAAATATAAATCATCATGTGACCTTAAAATAGTATATTATTTGAAAACATTTTAAAAAAATAATTTTAATGTGACGTGTTATTGATAAAAATATCATTTTGTACTGTCATCACCACAATGAATTTCAGATAAATATATAAATAGACTTAAATTACTAAAATAATTACAATATATGTAATTGTTATTAATTTGGTTAGATAATCAATATATTTTATTAAACTAATAAAAAATAGTATTGAATTCATAAAATATTAATTATTTTTATTTTCCTAATTTACATAAACAAAAATTATTATTAAAAATAATTTTAAATAAAATTAAAATTATATAAATATTTAATTTATATTTACTAATAACTAATATTATATAATATACGAATATTTTTTCCCACGCATATCGTAGATATAAATCTAGTTTTGTATCACAGTAAAACGAAAGACCTACAGAAAGACTGACCAAAACACAGTAACATAACATAAATAGTACGAAAATGGACCACAAGTTAGATACACTTACACCATTTTTAAAATAAATTTAAAATTTAAAATACTACTATTTTTAAAAAAAAAAATCATTACTAAGTTTCTTTCTCTAGAAATACTATAAATATTTTTCTTTACAAAATATCACAAACACTTTAGAATTGATATTTTATGTTTTAATTCAAAAAATGGTAGTAAGTGCATGTGTAATCGCAATAGTATTTAGGGATCAAATCTATAAGAACTAATGTTATATTATAAGTTTTAAAATCAAGCAAAGTTAATGAAACAAAAATACATGGTGATTAAATTAGTTTAAAAATGATAGCACAATAAAATTGATATAAATCAAGATCTAAATGCGTTATATTTCAAAAATTTAAAAGAGAATAGGATTTGATTTAGATATCGTTTAAATTTGGAACAATAATGTCTAGCTACCTAACTATCGGTGAAATAACCTAATGTTTCTAGAATTCTATCTTTATATACTATCGTTTGAATTTACGTTATTAAACATGAATCAATCGAATAAGTTTGATATGTTCATAAAATGTTTTAACATAAAAATTTTATTACCTAAGAATACTTTGGCTATCTAGGTTTCTTTTAAGAAATTAAACTATATTTTTGATGAATTTAATAAGCTAGATCAAACATTTAAAATTTATAAATATGCTTAAGTTATTCGATTTCGGCCCAAATGTCAGATCCTTTTATATTTTTGTTATGATTTGCAAAAAAAACAAGATCACACTAAAGTATTTATCAAGAGAGGGAAATAGTTGTACAGAAAGAATGAAGAAGATGCTCGAGTATCAATGTACAGGTTTGCATTTTGGTGAGACATTTCTCTCTGAATTCGTTCTCACATGTTGGCTGTGGTTTCTTTGATTTCATCGGATGTCATAGTCTGCACGGAACAAAGAAGAAATAGTATTAGTAAGTTTCTTCGTACCATTAATGGTATGCTTAAAAATGAGACAGAACGTCAAGCTTGTAACTTTATTGATTTGAGGTTTACCTGATCCTTTCCAGCGAAATCATTGTCAGGAGTTAAGAAAAGCATACAATGACACTCCTTCCTGATGAACAATTGATAAAACTTCATTATTATCGTTAGCAGAAGCAAAAATCTATGACTCTACTACCCGAAACAAGTCCTATTTACACATCTTAAGGCTTAAAGCTAACAACAAACTGAAGCAATCTAGGAATACATCATCTGCATCAATCTTGATACAGTAAGGAGCATTGGTAACATTTATGGGATGTGGTTCTGCTAAATACTATTCAACTAATAACCAAAAGCAAAGAGTTGGAGACGATCTAGCTTATAACATATAACCGGTGTTTCTAAAGAACCTTATATGCTTAGTTCTACTGATTCAACATACACACACAGACTGCTTATGCAGCCACATGGAGCTACTTCTTAGTTATTACCTCTCTCTCATTGGAACACATGGACAATTCCAAAAGCCTTGTCCAACCTCAGCAGCTTTATCATCATAATGTCTACACCAAAAATAAAGATCTGACTCTGGGATGATACAAGAATTTCAAAGTGGTGCACCGTATGAATCTTTATGCTCAGCCAAACCCTGTTCCCAAAGTAGTCACACAGTTAAACACTAGATAACAATATCTTCTCTTGCCGTAACCACGTTTCTTCTGTAGACTCACTATCTACAAATAGAAGACTCAGCCACTTCATTTATTAAGCACACGATCTCAAGATATTCACTTGTACTAAGCCACTAACTGACTTTTCTTCTGCAGATTCAATATCTACAAGCAGAAAAACATTAGATCTCGAGATATTCACTTGCACTAACCCACTAACTTTCTTTTGCAGATTCAATATCTACAAGCAGAAAAACATTATATCTCAAGATGTTCACATGCATTGACTCAATCTCCTGTTAGACTCATCATCTACTACTTGCAACAACTCAATTTCTTCTGCAAAACTTATTATCTTCAAGTAGAAGACCCAGTTTCCTCTTAATAATTGATACTTGGATTATAGAATCTTTAAACGTAGACCATTATGTGCTCATTATTCAACACAATTCCACCAAAGATTTCAAATTTATTATGCTTAATTTCATACCTTAATCACGACTGAGGTAACTCCTTTATCAACACAGAAGTAAGTCCCTGAGCGACGAGCATATTGCTCGGAGAATTTCCTCATAATCTCCACAGATTTCTCCGATGGTTCCGCTGCAGCAATCAAAAACAAGAAAATGAATCTCAAAAATCTAACACGAAGAAGAAAGCAGGGGCCTTTTTTTTTACATTTCGCTTGGATTACAAATCGTCGAAACGAAGTTCTGGTAGAGACAAGTGGAACCGAAACGAACCCGAAGCTACAAGAAACAGCTTGAAGATTCATGGAGTTTTTTTAGTTTTCGAGATCGAAGAAACATAAAAGCAAGAGTTCTCGTGGAATTTTCAATCTACGACGCCAACTTTGCTCTCTTTTCTTCTTGAATTCCGAATTCTATAACTTTGGATCAAATATCAGATTTTTTATTTCTTCTGTTCGTAGCAGAAACCAATTCTCGCCACTTACTGAATCTCATCCTCAAACCGGAAATGAAAAAACCAGAGTTGGAGCTCCGGTCAACACTTGATTGTGTGTTAACCTGGACATTTGTTTTTTCCGACTCAATTCGGTTAAGACATTGTTTAGCTTTTTTTTAAAACGAACCGAATTTTATTAAAAACAGTTAAGAAAATGTACAACTTGTCGGAGGTTGGCTATGCCCTACAACAAGTGCGAGCTCGGCAGAACGCAGGTTTATCCCATCATACCGAAAACCTAATATTAAGGAGTAAATGTATCATTATCGAAGAGCCGCCGGATAGTTGAGTGACACGTCTAATCTTATCAATTATCGAGCGCAGCATCGAGCTTTCATAAGATAGTCATTAATGGACATTTATTAACATTTATGTCAAGTAATGATTAATACGTTAAAAATTAGATGAATTAATAGTATAAAAACAGAGACTCGCAGCATAAATAAAAAAGATAAATTTTAATAGTTCGGGTATACTTTCATATCGAAAATTATAATCGAACTCATTAATCAAAAATACAAATCTCTTTAGTCTCTATTGTTTCCCATCAGATTCTAAAAGTATAAAAGGTTGATTTATACGTTTTAATCCAAAAACCAAGATTCTAACACAACTCATCTTTCGCCCAAAGCAAATTTGCAATTAATTAATCTCATCTTCAAACCAGAAAGAACCAGAAGCTCCGGTTAGCATTTTATTGAGTGTTAATCTTGACATTTTATTTTTCGATTCGATTTGGTTGAAATTTAGTTTTTTTTATATATAAAAATATCAAAATTTGAAGTTTGTTTTATTTAAAATCTGGATATATGGATTTTCGGTTAAGACTTTTTTTTTGTAAAGGGATCGGAATTTAAACCAGAATTTATTAAAATCAGTACACCAAAACCTAACCAACACAGTTGATTCATCCGGACAGAACCGGAGATCATTTGTTGAAACTTGTTTGACAGTTTAACAATTAAACAATGCACACGTGTAAATTTTATCCATAGCACAATATTTGTGTTAATTTATTTTCTTATGGTAAACAAAAGTAATTGAAAGATTGAACAACAATAATACAATGAACATTTAGAGAAGAGTGGAACATTCTTTATTGTGTTGCCTTTAAACAAGTTTCATGCTTCACCATTTGCTCGATTCCGATAAGAATTTCATAAAAATGAAGCGACTTTGATCCTGAAAACACTGATAGCTATTGAGATTTTGAATGATAAACATTCGGTTTTATTGAAGACTAATGATGTTTTGAGAAACCGGTATTGTACTTACGACTTGTAACGAAGGTATTCATCTACAGTGGTAGATTTAGATCCACCATACCAGTTGATCAAAAATATATCGGTTATTTCGAGTTTGAAGAATCGAAAATCATGTTCTGTAGGCCAATCTGAAACAAAAGAAAAACTTATATAACTGATAGATCATATGAAACTGTAGCTACAGAATAGAAAAACATTTACTCATCATCTCTGGATGCTTAGTGAATAAAGCTTCTTTGGCTACTTTTTCTTCCTCAGATCCTTCATCAAGTAGTAACAACTGCAACATTATGCGGTAAAGACCAAAACATATGTAATAAAACTGGGAACACTGTCTAATTCCATCCACGAAGTTTTATATCTGTGTATATACATACAAAATTTGGATCTCTTTTTAATTATAGTTAAATAGAAATTACATATCAAATTTTTCTCCGATATGGAACTTTCAATCTATTTATACCCGAAATTAAATTTGAATAATTAACCAATTATTTTATTATTAAACCAATGATAAATTAATTTTAACCCAATTTTGATCTCATTTTGACTCTTTTTTGATCCGATGTTGACCGTTTTTACACAAGAGTTAAAATCCGGTCAAATGGAGTATAAATTGGATCAAAATCGGATCAAAACCGGATCAAAAACATGTCAAAATCGGATAAAAATCGGTTTGTCATCGATTAAATAATAAAATAATTGGTTAATGTCACAAATTTAATTTCGAGTGGAAATAGTTGAAAGTTTTAGATTGAAGAGAAATTCGACATTTAACTTCTGTTTAACGACAACTAAAAAAAGGTTCAAACTTCATGTTTATCTACACATATATGAAACTTCACCGTGTGGAATCAGACAGTTTTCCCAATTGAACTAGACTTTTGTTTGGTAGATTGATAAGAATATCAAGTTTACCTTTCCGGTTAGGGTTAGTTTAGAGCAAGTAGGATCCATTGGATCTCTTTTACAAGTTCCAATGGGAGATTCACTAACTGAGAATGAAGCTCTTGCGTCCTTCAATGCGTTTCTTGTCGTTGGATCAAGAATTGTCAAGTAAAAGTAAGGAATACCATTGCCTTTCTCAGGCAAACCATCACTATATGATACAACATTCCTGCAAACACAAGTTTAAAAGTTACCAATCTCTCCCTCTATTAACAGACCAAGAAAATACACATTTTGATTTGATTCATGGAAACAAGATTACCCGAAAGGTGCACCATCATGCTCTATAGACAATGTGCTGTAAAAAGAATAAAATCACCAAAACGAATTAGTAATCTACCATTGCTACACATAAGATCGAATCCCAAATCAATCTCAAAAAAAGATCAAAGCTTGATGAAGTCAATGTTGGATCTTAAATTCCGGGATTAGAATTCGATGGATCAACTTTTATATTTATCGAGGTTTATTGAGAATTCGCACCAAAGATCCTCGATACAAAGGAGGAGTTGTATTGAATTATTTAGATTGGTTACAAAATGACTAGAGATCGTAATGAGTCCGAACTATTAAAATATATCTCCTAAATTATGGCGCGAACTTCTCCTTTTATATTCGCATCTCGCTTAATTTTCAATACCATAATTATTACCACCGTTAAATACTAATAAATGTCATTTAATGCTGATACGTTCGCCGACGTACTCGATAGTCGGTGAGATCGGACGGATTTGTAACCTACCCGACGACTCTTCGACAAATACGCATCCACTTGTGTAAAGAGTGAACATTCCCCTTATTGGGCCTACTTTACGTTGGGCCGAACTCGAGGTTATGGGGAAGGCGCATCCCATCTCCAACAGTCAGTTCGTATCAAACGAGGGTTCCTCAATACAACAGTTATCAATGATTGGATTCAAATTGTTTGCCTACTAATCCCAAATCAATTTCAATTTCGTAAAGATTAAATCTTGATGAAGTAAATCTATAGAGAATCTTAGGAACCCAGCAACGTTGGTCTATGCTATTATTAATGATCGGAAATTCGGAATCAATCTGCTAAAAAGCTACAAACTTTATGTAATTCAGAGAAACCCAAATCTCAGTCAATCGGATAAAACCAAAATTTCTTAGCAATTTATGGAGACGAGATCTTGCTCTATTACCTGAGAACACCCCAAACGTTATTAGAGACGAGCCAACGAGCGCTTGCGGCAATATCATTTCTGTCGGGCTTGGAACTGGTAAGAATTCGAACAGAAGAGGAATGTTGTAGAATTGTTAAGAGGAAGACGATGAAGATTTGACGAAGAAGGAGTTCCATGATTTGAGTTTGCGATAACAAAAACGAACTAAAGAAATATAGGAGGAGAAAGAAAGTCAACTTCACCAATGCCAAGATGGATTTCACATTTATTTTATCAGACAAGTGTTTTGTTCTTCTTTGGTAGTATGTAAGAAAACGACAAAAAAACAGAGTTTATTTAGAAAGCAGAAGTTTGAAGTTCAAACTCCATACGCCATTAGAAGAACTTCTCAAGGTCGAAAGATTTGTTAATTGAAGTTGATGACTCAATTGTGTTTATGAAAACTATAACCACAAGTCCTTTTACTTAAATTCTGATTATTGATTCAGAAGAAAAAAATCATTCTGACTAGATAGTGTTTACTCTTTCAATCCACCATGTATTGGGTTTGAAGTGCAGTAGCTCGACTCTAATGGATAGGGGGAAATAATTTCTTGATCTTCAGTATTTTCTAATTTTTTTTTCAAATTTACGATTATATTTTCTTTGCTTTTTTTCAACATAGTTTTTTTGTGGAGAATAAATAAACACAGAAAAAAAACTCCAATAACAAATCAACATAGGGGGAGTAAATTGCTAGAATCATATCAAATCCATTGCGTTTATTAAATTGTACTTTGCTCCATTGTTAAAATTCATATCATTTATTAATTTTTTATGTTTCTATATCCATTTTAAAAAGAATGACACTGTTATATTACACATTATCAGGGTTTTTCCATATGAAATTTGAACTTTTTTTTATTGTATTACATAAATATCACAACTTAATTTTACACGAATTTTATAAATATTTCTAATTTTACAAATCATAATTTTGCTATGAAATTGCGATTAATACACAATAATCTCATTTAACACATTGTAATTACATTAACTGAAAACCGATTCAAATAACAATGTGTCAGTATTTAGTTAATGTAATCGTGATTTATTGTTATTTAGGTCGGTTAATGTAATCTAAGTGATAAAAATAACATAAATTTGACATTTATGATTTTGTGTATTATATTTAAAATGATTGGGTTATCAATATATTAAATAGTAATATCTAAAATATCACTTTTTAAATTTATCTTCCAAATTTATGACATTAAAAATAAAATTTTAAAATAGTATAAATTATTATGTAAAAATAATTATTTACCTCAAATAAATTATATATAAATTAAAACATAATGTTTAGGTTCACTTTTTTTAATTTATGGTTAAATTTTTTTTATTAGGATAAATTTTTTAATTATTTTAGTATTAAATTTGTGATATTTTTAAAAATTTAGTGTTATATTTGGAATAAAAACTTAAAATAGTGTTATTTTAGATGGTTTTCCTATATTAAATTTAACATAAAATAGATAAATACTTTAAATAGCAATTCTCTAAAATAGTGCTATTTTAGATGGTTTTTTAAATTTGGTTTTAAATGTGGTTTAGCACAAAGTGGAAATATGGCAACGATGAATAAGTGAACACGTATTCCTCGTAACTAATTTCCATTCACTTTTATACAATTTTATTTTAACCCACAAAATTATTATATAGACGAATATAGTTGTCAAAGATTAGAATATATATATATATTAATTGAGAATTATTTTAATAAAGTAATCTTATATTGACGTGTGATTTACAAATGTGTCACGCAATGTATCACACTATTAGAACATTTAAGAAAAATATTATTTAGGACATAATTTACTAGAGTATTTACGAAAATTGTCATTATACAGTATATTATATGTAAATCCCTAATATTTCGACATACAATATATTATGTCATAAAATGTAAATATAATATAAAACAAAATATAAATTTTGAAAAATTAGTCAAACAAAATATAAAACAAAATTTTAGTTTAATGGAATATTTATCATATGTATACTTTTATCCAAAATAGTTACAATTTAAATCTATTTGTATAATCCGATTTTATTATCTATTTTATTTTCGTAATCAATATTAAAAATTTTAAAAAATAAATATGAGATAAATCATATATCTATCTAATTTAAATTGACAAAACAAATAATTAACTATTATTTGTAAATATTTTTTCCCACGCATGACGTGGGTCAAAATCTAGTAGTTAGTTATATAAATATAATTAACAGTGTATGATGAACTATTTAATTTATATAGTTATATTAAAATATAACCGACAACATGACATTTTTATCTATATGTAAATATAAAAGTTGTGTAATTAATTAGTAATGAATGTTATATATATATTAATTATTTGTTAATGAATTGATTTACTCACGTTTTGTCGGTATAGTATACTATATTTGACCAAAAGCTATGAGAAACTATATACCACATATTATAAAAAAAACTTAGATTTAGATGGAGACACAAATAATCTAAGAATTAAGACATTTTTTCCATCTAATATTATCATTATAAGATTAACCAATCGAATAATTTGTAATATTGTGCCATGAAATATACTATATCTATGATCAATATTCTTTAAAACATTGTACTAAAACCAATATTTAATTTCAAGTCAAAATTATATATTTAAATTTTTAATATGATTAAATTTTATTTTAAAATCAAATTATATTATACTATATTTTACATATAGTTATATATTAAAATTATAAAATTATATATAATATATTTTTAACAATGTATTTTTACTAAAGTTTTTGATATAATTAAGATTTTCTTGAAATGTTAGTTTTCTTGATTAAAAGTTTATATAATTGAATATTGATAAAAACGTGAACTCCTTGATGTAAATGCACATCTTCTTTTCTATTTCTTTTTTCTTCTTATTCAATCTAGTTTATATAATAATACAAATATTTTCATTTGTGTATTAGTGTATTATATATTTATTATATAAAATTAAAGTTTGATTTCATGGTTACTGAATATTTTCATTTGATGTGATATTTAGTATATATTTTTAATTTTATAATGAAATTTAAATGTAGTTATAATTTTTTAAAAATCCATAAAAAGCCTACAAATTTATAAATTTATAAGAATTTTATAAAATTTTGAAAAGAACTCAAGGCAAATTTTGGAAGTTTAAAAACAGATCACAAACATCTTATAAACACAAATGTATTTTTTCTTCCATGTAGTAATAACCAATCGTCTTTAAATGATTAATTATTATTATTTTTCTGATTTAGTATGAATTTAAAATTATGGTTCTAAATTATAGAGAGACATAAGTTTTATAGAATTTTTTTTATTATATATATCACAGCTCACCGCTTCAATATTTCAACATATTTATACGAAAATTTTTTAAATCAAAATTTATATGTTTGAGATAATACAGAAATATTACAACTAATGACCCATTTGTTTTTACAAAAAAAAATATTTATAGTTAGAAAAAGACATATTTATAAATTTTGTAATATATTATAACGATATTTATAATTTATAATGATTTTTATAAATGTGTTTATCAAAATTATATGATTTTATAGGTATAGTTATAAACTTTGAAAAATAATTTACATATCTAAAATCCAATCAATTTTCAAAATCAAAATTCTTGAGAAAATATTACAAAAAGAAAATTTCAAATACAAACAAATTCAAAATATCAATTTGAGAATCAGAGGTGAAATTCAAATCCAAATTCGTCAAAATCTATCACAATCTATCACAATTAGTCAATTATGAATAAGAAAAATGGAAATCCATTTGCTTATTAGTATTTTAGTTTAAGTGTAAGGTTATAAGGTTTTGATTTGATGGATACTGAATATTTTTTGGTAAGTGGAAAAAATTGGTATGATATCAAATGGTATTTTTGAGAAATATATTGCGGGTGCGGTTGCGACAAATGTTATTCGTTTGTTTATTGCCGGTGGTTGCGATTGTGGTTGATCACATATTTTTAATCACACCGCTGTTTTAATTAGCGGTCGAATACGATGTATGACAGAACATTTCACCGTTACGTACCTAAACAAACAATAATATATTACAGCTTTAACCGCATAAACTTGCGGTTTACAAACGAATATTATCTATCTTATTTTTTTTAGAAAAAAACCCAAAGTGAAAACAAACAAAAAAATATATTATTTTCATATGTCACATCCTGTCAGCAAAAATGTCATCTAACCGTTCAGATTTCTTATCATATTAATCCAAGGGTTATGATTTCGATATTAAAAATCAATTGCTGTGAACGGCTTAATGTTCATTCGCCATAGTCCTTTCCCCGTCCGTCGCCGTCGTCATTTCCGATCAGAATCTACGTTCTCAGTTCTCTTTCCCGATCGAATCCGCTCTCTACAAGGTAAGGATTTCTTTATCGGGTGATTATTCTCTGACAAAAAGTTACTTGTTCGATTGACCAAAGACCGTTTGTTTCGCAGTTACGAATCTTGTAATCTTTTGCATCACCATTACGGTGTCTTGCGTTTTCGGAGAATCGCCCAGTGTTAGTTTTTTACTTGGAAATTGATATGGTAGTTATCTTCTATATTGTGATTGATTCTGAAAAAACCTGTTTGCTCCTGATTGTGATCATTTCCCTGATGGATTTGTGTTGACTATGCTAAGAAATTTAAAAATGCTAGATACAAAATAATCCAATATATATGTATAATGGATGTTTTGCCATTGAACTTTTTGTCTGGAGAGAGATTCTTCTTTCAGTTTTCCTTAACTTTATTGCCCTTTTTGGAATTTTTTCCCCGTTTATTATCTGTTCATTGTGACATTTTTTTTGGCTTGTTTAGGTTTTCAGTAGGTCTCTGAATAAATCTGTTTGATAGCTGTTGTAACGTATCAGATAAAAAACTACCAAAGAATGGCAAAGAAGATGAGGAGAGTGGGGAAGTATGAGGTCGGTCGTACAATAGGTGAAGGCACCTTTGCTAAGGTTAAATTTGCGAGGAACACAGACACTGGAGAAAATGTAGCCATCAAAATTATGGCTAAGAGTACAATACTTAAGCACATGATGGTTGATCAGGTATGTTCTGGAGTGATAATAATCTTATGTGTCGTATATTCTTTCTTTTGCTTATGATCTTCGACTTGTTTTGTGCTCTTGTCCAGATAAAGAGAGAGATATCCATAATGAAGATTGTCCGACACCCTAACATAGTGAGGTTGTATGAGGTACGTATGTTTCCCTGCATCTGCGAAATTTGTCTCCTGTGTTTGCTTTTTCTCTTTTGCATCATCCTCCATCTGGTGCTGGTTCTTCAGTTGTTTCTTTGTGCTTTCCGGATGTAGGTCTTGGCAAGTCCTTCAAAAATATATATAGTTTTGGAGTTTGTAACAGGAGGAGAGCTCTTTGATAGAATTGTAAGGAATTTCATACTTATGCTTTTTAGTAAAAGCCTCTGTAGTAGCATTTTGCTTTCATTTTTCGACTTTCAAATCTTTCTTGGATATCTTCTGTTCATGCAGGTTCATAATGGGAGACTTGAAGAAAGTGAGTCTCGCAAATACTTTCAACAGCTTGTAGATGCTATTGCGCATTGCCACTGCAAGGGTGTTTACCATCGTGACCTAAAAGTGAAGCCTTTTTTGTTTGTTACCTAATTTTCTGTAGAATATTTCTACCTTTTCATTGTGTTGTAATCCAGACATGATAACTATTTTTCATTCTGCTATTCAGCCAGAAAATCTTTTACTTGATAGTAGTGGAAATCTGAAGGTTTCGGATTTCGGACTCAGTGCATTGCCTCAGCAAGTAAGTGCCCACATCTCTGCTTCAGCACTCAGGACTCTTGGTTCAATCAAATTCTTTTTGGCTGTATAAAGTTTCTCTTCTGGCTCTTTCATTCATTTTTTATATACTGAATCAGGGAGTAGAACTTCTGCGCACCACATGTGGAACTCCAAACTACGTAGCTCCGGAGGTACTTAGTGGCCAAGGTTACGACGGCTCAGCAGCAGATATTTGGTCCTGCGGGGTTGTTCTTTTCGTTATAATGGCTGGATTTTTACCCTTTTCTGAAACAAATATTCCAGCATTGTACAGAAAAGTAAGTAACACATTTTTTCTGGAAATGTTCAGTATATTGGATTATTCCACATGATTTATTGTTTGGATACTGTGTGTTGACAGACAGATAATGGGAAGGTAGCATGTTACTGAACCTGGTTAATGTTAATTTCATTTCAAAATTGGTCATGAAAAAATATGAGTTCCTTGCTGTGGCTTTTGCCAAACCTTTTGTTCATTGAGTCTTGCAATTCTACCCTTAGCTTTGAGCTTTATCATCATTGTTTTCTACAGATAAGTGCTGCAGAATTTTCTTGTCCACCGTGGTTTTCTACAGAAGTGAAGTCTTTAATACATAGGATACTTGACCCCAACCCCAAAACAGTGAGTATTTTGCTTCTTCCTCATTGAGCATTCATGTTTGCTATTATTTAAAGTTTAGTAATTTTATCTGCTTATCGATGACTGTTTCCCAATTAGAGCAGCGGATTCAAATTCAAGGAATTAAGAAAGATCCTTGGTTCAGATTACATTATGTGCCCACCCGAGCAAAGAAAGAGGAAGAAGTTAATTTGGATGATGTTCGTGCAGTTTTTGACGGAATCGAGGTTGGTTTGTTCGTCTTCATTATATCATGCTCTTTGCTAGTTAATTCCTATTAACTGTTAGATCTTCTAGGATCTTTTGGATGACCACGAAGAAGTGCTTGGTAAAGGATAAAACAAAATACTAGACATGTCATATTTATCAAAGCCGTAAATATTGCTTTATTCAATTCACCACACTAGTACAAAAACTTATCAACTTGCATCTCTTACTAAGATTGTGTTAGCTTTAGTATGGCCTAGAAATAAAGTACATACCGCAATTTCTAATGCATATTTAGAATTTTAAACTAAAATTTAGGCTCTTAGCTCACGTTACATTTGCTTGCTTTGCATACATTTGACCTGTCAGTTGCAATTGTTTATAGGGAAGTTATGTAGCAGAGAATGTAGAGAGCAAGGATGAGAGACCCCTGATGATGAATGCCTTTGAGATGATTACCTTATCACAAGGCTTAAATTTATCAGCACTATTTGACAGGCGACAGGTAGTACCTGATTTTCTATTATTGATTTTCTATTTTCTACTTAGAGAGATCTCCATGTTGAATAAAAGAATGTCAGTAGCATCTAATCTTCAAACTCATTTTGACATACTTATGGTGTTAACATTATATGCTGTGGTCTAGTTTGTAACAACTACTAGTTCATGAGATAATAATTGGTTGCGTGAAATTTGTAGATAGAAATGGAATCCGAAATGTTCCTGCATATTGGTGGCTGATCTTTTGATCTCGCAGGATTTTGTTAAAAGGCAAACCCGTTTTGTTTCTCGAAAAGCGCCTAGTGTGATAATTGCTAATATTGAGTCTGTTGCGACGTCGAT